>VDFB02106207.1:0-45089 GCA_007258455.2 Sequoia sempervirens | reverse complement strand
TCAACCCAAAAAAAGGTTTTGAAAGTTTTGGAAAAAACAAAAATGTACCAAGGATTTTTGTTGAAAAAATTGAAGTTTTGAAGTTCAAGGGTTATTCATGGAAAACGGAAAATCCCTTTCCCCACAGTAGAAATGTGACGTCAGGTACGGTTATGTTTCTGTAACAGAGGTTCCCACTGCTTTTTTAACATGTATGATTCTGTATGATCGGATAATTTGAAAGGCGGCGGCGGGACAATAGAACTAAACGGAAGCTAAACTGAAAACGATTAATCAGCACGCAGACAGGCAGTGAAAATCGTCTCATTAATCAGCACGCAGACGGGAAGTTCAATCGGTGAAAGAAAAGATGGTACTGAAAGCTAGATAATATAATGAGGTGCGTGGTTTCATGGCTATTATAATTGCAGTAATGGTTACAATGGGATTTTTCTTCGTATTTTAAAAAAAAGTGCACAGGGTTCCTTTTAATCTCTGGAGATTCAATCAAATAGATTGATTTGTATAATGGGTGTTTTATTAATTAGCCATGGGCATTGTTATGAATTTATGTTAGTTGATAAAGGGTTTCACATTTTCTGGAGAATTTTTTTGGGTCGGTGAAATTTCAATTACATGTATACATGGAATAAGTTACATTTGGATCAACAATGGATTGATCGCAAATGGGTCAGTAGTTCAGTTGATAGAGTACTATAACAACAAATGAAAGGTCCTAGATTTGATTCTTAACTGGTCCATATGACCTGTAGCTCAACATGTGGTATCAGAGCCAGGCTAGGAGCGCACTTGCAATATGATTTAGGGACATGTTGAAAATAAGCCACACCCAAATCAACGATGAACTGGCCACAAAAGAGCCAATAGCTCAATTGGTAAAGCACTCTGCGAACAAGTAAAAGATCTTAAGTTTAAGTCTTCATTTATCCATGTAAACTGTGAATCAATAGGTTCTCTATCATTATACTTATGCTTAGAAATCTTAAAAAATAGAAATTCAACATAATTGACCTGTTTGAAAAGAATAATAAATAAACTTTAACATACACCGAAAAAAAATCCTCTACTTATCCTTCTCTTTGCATCTCATCTCTATTTCCAATCTGTCTCTAAAATCTTTATTTCTAATCAAAATCAAAATCTTCCCATTGCTTTTACCTTTCTCTTCTCATCTCCATTTCCATTCTATTTCTAAATCGATATCTGTTATAAGATGCTTTCACTATGGTAGGAAGCAGAGCACTTCTCTTCTTATAGTTATTTCTAATCTGTTTCTGAAGTCTTTACTTCGAAAATTTTAAGATGTTTTTTATGATAGCCAAAAGTAGTCTTCAAAAATAATATATTGGAGCAGCATAGAATACAATGAATAAATTGCAAGAAGTATGGTTAGATTTATCTTATTTTTTTAGATTTCCCTAATTGGAATATTCTAGTAACCTAATTCCATTTGATGCAAGCATGGACAATTGTCTTATAATCTTTTTAACAGTCTACAAATTTAGATAAAGCATAAACTGAGAGGTAGATAACTGACGAAACAATATGAAATTCCCATTTTCCATATTGGGTGCATAAATTCCAGGACTGACTCACATTATTACTACATAGACATATTTTTAATACTAAAATAGTGGTCCCACGAAGGGCACATGAAATTTCATCATGAGTGTACCTAAAGGCCCTTGATTTTTTAATCCTTAGATTACAGAGTTCAACCCTAGAATCCACAAGACTCTCAATCTTCAACAGAGAGCTGGGGTAGAAATTGAAGCCTGAGTTGCTCCTCAGATTTAGAAAAAGTTTGAGACTTAAACAGATTACATTGGACCATTTGAAACATAAAAATAGAAGCAGCAGCTTCCTCCATGGTTTCCCTCTAACCTCAACTGGAATCCACAAAAGACGCAGCCTTCAACAGGTTGGTTTTGTAATTGGCCTTCTTAAGCAATAGTTGCTCCTCAAATTTAGAAACAGTTTTTAGACTCCAACAGATTGCATGGGACCATCTGAAACATAAAAATGGGAGCAGAAGCTCCCTCCAAAGCTTCCATTTAACCTCAACTGACTGCAAATATTCTGAATTAAAACGTGTACCTGTCTCTTCTTAACTCCTTTTCCATTTTGTTTCTAAATCTTTATTGCTTAAAAAAGTTAAAGATGTTTTTTTATATAGTAGGAAGCAGTGCCCTTCTCTCCTCATCCCCAGTTCCAATCCCTTTCTAAAATCTTCATTTTAAAAACATCAAATGTTAACATATTAGTTAAAAGTAGTTTTCTGAAATACTATTATGGAGCAGTGTAATATGCGGTGAATAAATTGTAAGTTCTATGGTTAGATTTGCTTCATTTACTCAGATTTCCCTGATTGGAATAAACCAGTAACATAATTTCATTTGAAGGAAGCACAGACAGTTTTCTTAAAACTAAAAGCTTTCAGTCTACAAGTTCAATTAAAGATTGTATTGGACTGCAAACAAAGTAATCTCTAAACTATACAACTTCAACAAGGGAGAATATTACCTGTTGGACATAGGCTTTTGAGAGCTTTTAGCCCACTAAAAACTTATCATCACTATCAGATAAACTGTCCTGTATCTCCACCTAGGAATATAACTCCTTGTAGCCTTCTTTCTGCAACCACCTCAAACTGATGCTCTGATTTATGATGTTGATTAAACCTACCAAGAATACATGTACCTGCCTGAGACTGATAACATGTTTCACACAAATCGAATCCCATAGACTCACTACAATCTTTACATTTATACCTCTTTCCCACAATGGGACAGAACCCACAGTTATCACATCCAACACCTACATGAACTGTTTCCCTTTGGGATGACGACTCTGCTATCTCATCAGTTGGGGACTCCTGCTTAGGCTGTTTATTTTGCACAAGTATTGACTTCTCTCTCTCTGCATATTCCACTGTGAACATGCTCTGTAAGAAGTAATGCAGCTCCAGACAAACAGCCCATGATTTTGCAGGGTGCAAGCTTTGACAAACTTGGCATTTAAGAGTTGTTCCTTGAAAGACATTATAATCAACGCATGACTCACAGAATGCATGCCCACAATTGAGTACTGTGGGACGATAAATTAGATCTTTGCAATGGGCACACAAAACATCACTTATCCTAAGTTTGCTTTCTGAAATAGAAGTTCCTGCACTTGCCTGATCATTCAAATCCCGAGTACCCAATTGTGAAGAGGGGGTAACTTCTTCTTTCTCCAATTCTAAGACCTCACTTTCTTGACCATTCAAATCCAGAGTAACCAATTGAGTAGAGAAGGCACCCCTTTTTCTCTCCCATTCTAAGATCTCTTCAGCCCTATTTTTATATTCCTTCGGAAATGCTTTCAAAAGAAGGTAATGAAGCAATTCACACACTCTGGGCAGATGCTGATATGAACTCCTGCAGACAGGGCAATGTGATGTGCCGGAACTATTCATGGCTTTGTAAAGACACCAAAAGCAGAAGACGTGACCGCAGGCTTCAACAGCAGGCTTGTACGCAACTTCCAGGCAGATCTGGCACTGGAAAGCTTCGCCAACAGCATCCATGTTTCTCTCCATCTTGCAAGTATTAACCTGAAAGTATCTAATTTTCAATTATTTGGGCCAACAAAGAAAGTACCCGAAGTATCTTATCTTAAGTCGGGATTTTATTACAGATTTCGACTATTCTAAGCTTATGGCTTGCGCTTGAATGACGGTGACACCCACTAACATACATCAATCAAATCTCACAGTTTTTCTAGAATGTTTCGCGTGGACAAATACAGAGCCGGCGAGAGTTAATATATTTTCCGGAATATCTTCGGGTGAACAAATGGCACAACTCCCTCCACATAGTGATGAAACTAAAGGGCGTGGCACAATGTCATTGGATCTTTATTAAAAAAGAAGTGCCATTAATGGCTGTGAGATGTGAGGACCAGCCTCCCTATCCTCCTTTTTTTCCTTTTGTGGTCATCCTCACCTTTACCTCGTTAACCTTCCTGGGCTTAGAGCGTTGTTTCTTCTTCCACAAGGTCTTCTGAGTTTTCCTTCTTCCCCCTCGGTTTGCTCTTCGCCTTCTGATTGTTTTCCCATCTTCCTCTCCTAGTCCTCTGGCTCTCCTTTCGGATTAAGCTTGCGACTCTCCTTTCCCATGATGTCTTCATGCTCTTCTTGGCTTTCCTTGTTTTTTCATGTTTTTCTAAGAGGAGTTGGCAAACTTGATGAAGTTTTCATGCCGAGATCATGCTGTTTTTGGGACTCATAGGCTGTTTTGACCTATATTATTAAGAATCTTTCATTTCTTTTTTTTCATTTTTTTGGGATCCTCAAAATTTGTCGCTTAGTCAGCTTTTTATTCTTCTTTTATTTCTTCCATATTCTTTAAGGTTTGTCATTTAGTCTGTTATTTATTTATTTATTTTTTCCTTTAAAATTAGTTTCTAGATTTATTATTTGTTTTTTTTTTCAGTTTGAATTTGTTTTTAGATTATTTATTTATAATTGCATGTAGTGATGTTTGTTGTAATTTTCTCTCTCATATAGATTATTTATTAATAATCGCATATAGTGGTGTTTGTTGTAATTTTCTCTCTCTCTTCTATATATATATAGGAAAATTACAACAAACACCACCACATGCAATTATATATATAATTTTCCCCTTATTTTATATGTATGTATACATATATATGCATATGTATAAATGTATATACATATGTGTATATATATATATATGTATATGTATATATATATGTATATGTGTATATATATATATATGTATGTATGTATATATATGTATATGTATATATGTATGTATGTATATATGCAATTTTCTTTCTCAATTACAACAAACACCACACCATGCAATTATATATATATATATATATCCCCTATTTTATATGTATGTATGTATCCCATATTTTTATATGTATATATAAAAATATTAGAATCTTGTATTAAACTATTTAAATTAATTTAATTTAAATATTGAGATCTTAATGTATTTAATATAATTTGATATTATAAGTTTTGATAAAAAAATAAAAAATAAAATCTGAAATTTTAATTTGAAACATAATAAATCAAGAAAGAATATATTTAAGAATGTCATAACTAATTAACTCATTGCAATAGTACTAA
The DNA here is from genome assembly GCA_007258455.2 of Sequoia sempervirens. NCBI lineage: Eukaryota > Viridiplantae > Streptophyta > Pinopsida > Cupressales > Cupressaceae > Sequoia > Sequoia sempervirens. The sequence continues at coordinate 39,943 of VDFB02106207.1, read as the reverse complement.
TAATGTAAACACTTGAATAAAAATAATAGCTTAATATTGATATCTCTTTATATTGATGTGTTTAAGATAACTATAATATTAAATACTGAGATGTTGATGTATTTAATATAATTTGATGATATAAGTTTTGATAAAGAAAATTAATTTCTAAATTTATCAATTTCAAAAATAATAAATCAAGAAAGAATGTATTTAAGAATGTCATAACTTTTATGATGAAGACAATGCATTTAAATTTGATTATGAAGCAAATTATGATCAAATTTTTAGAACAAATTTTAAATATTTAATATATAAGGTTTTAGGTAAATCTTTTAAATTTTAAACTTTTTTAATATAAAATGAATATTCAAAATTAAAATATTTAATATTATAGTTATTTTATATGCATCAAGAGATATCAATATTAAACTATTATATTTATTTAAGTGTTTACATTATTAATATTAATGCGTTTAAATTTGATGAATTATGATGTTCAATTTTTTTGAACAAATTTTAAATATTTAATGTATAAGATTTTAGGTAAATTTTAAAATTTTAAACTTTTTGAATATAAAATGAATATTCAAAATTAAAATATTTAATATTATAGTTATTTTAAGTACATCCATCTAAAGATATATCAATATTAAACTATTATATTTATTCAAGTGTTTACATTATTATTTTTTTGATACGCAAGGTAGTTTTTATATTGATTTTATAGAAGTATACAAGCATCTGCTAAGCAGGGATAAAAGGTCCATCCTAGACACGCAGCCGAACAAAAAACATTCCCAGCCGTGACACAATATCATCATTTCAACATTACAGTCCCATTGCAAGCATAAGAAAACTAGCCACTATAAGCATTGATACAAAAAATTTGGGTCGGAGGCCGAGCCTCATCTAGCTTAAGATGATATTTACTATCTACTAATGCTAAAGTCCACCAAAATTTGACAAGCTAATAACTATAAAACTTGAAAAAACTTCAACCACAGAGGCCAAGCCTCACATAAAACCGTTTATTTCTGCAAACCTTATGAAACCTTCCATCCACTCCAGCCCCTCTTCCGGCACCAGCTTCAACTTTCTCTTCAAGAAATCCATAGCCACATCTGCTAACTTTTTGTGCCTTGACAATGCTGGCCCTTTGATGTCTAAGATGAAAGGAAAGACTTTAACAACATCATCCGTTTCCTATAGGAGAGCCAAGTTTGCAGGGCACATAATACCTTTGCCTATGAAGGCCGCCTTTAATGTTTTCTCTAGACCTCCAAGCAAGTCATCACGAAACAGACGCACCATCATCTCCTTAGCCTCCGCCTTCGGGGTCTCCAGGTCCAAAAGCACTACGAGAAACCGAGAGGAGATATGAGCGTTATCTCTGGCGAATTCCTTTCTTTCCAAGTGTTCTTTTCCTAGGACCATTTTGACAGCAACTATTGACACCGGATCATCCTCGAGCATAATTCTCTTTAATCTTTGGTCCGTAACTTCCCGAAAGGCTATCTGCCTCTCCGTGGCCACCAAAGAGACTGGTGTGTCGACACCAAAACTTTCCAATCCTTCTGCTGAAATATGGATGATGAATTTCGACTTCGTCGTCCTCGCCATTTGCAAAGCTTTAACAGTCGTTCCCTGCACAGAAACAAAAGACAATACCAAATTTTGAAGACATAACTTTAAAAATGACTTCATCAGATCCTTTAATAAACCCGTGAGATGTTTAGTTGGGTCTTCGCACACGAATCTGAATAATGGCGGAGCAAGCATATCATCCTTGCCATGAAGATTTTCTACGGCCTCTGTCCTTCCGACTACATACCACTATCACTTCAAATGAAGTGAGTTGCCACCCGACCCTTCAGCTTTCGTTTCTATGATTGTCGTGCCCTACGTGTCACGCAGATGGCGCTTTGTATACTGTGCCATACATTCCCCCTGTCATGCACCAAAGTCTCCGCTATTTTCAAGAGAAAAAATCTTAAAATAATCCCAGCTCCTCCCTTCGGCTATTTGAAAAGACTTGGAATGACATGGCAATGCCACATTCGCGAGCACCGTATCCGACCCAACTACCACCTCATGTCCACCTTGGATTCCGAGTGACCAAATGAGGGGCAGGGGGGAGCCCACCCTACCACCCACTAGTGTTTACATTATTAGTATTATTGCAATGAGTTAATTAGTTATGACATTCTTAAATACATTCTTTCTTATTTATTATATTTCAAATTAAAAATTTAGATTTTTTTTTTTAATCAAAACTTATAAATAACAAAGAATGTAAGAAAGTATGCAAGTTATAAATATTAAAATTATTAATATGATAAGTTAAGAAACTATGCAACATAGCTATTACATAGTACAAAAATTTCATTGCTTGATAGTTATGCAACTAAAGTGTGTAGATTTGGGTTTATGGTTATACTACTTGGGTCAAAATGAATCCATAAGGAATCCCAGTCACAGTTTTACTCAAGGTGTGAGCCAAATATTAGGAGATGCTTAACCCCCATTCTAGAGAAAAAATGTAAATTGTACTGCAGAATGTAAGTGGCTTGCATGACCCTCCAACTCCAAACAAGGCTTCTTAAATGCTAAAAAGAACAAATAAAGACATAAATAAGAAAAATAATTCAAATATTTGCATAAACTAAAAGAACAAATAAATAAATTGTTTGATTGCAAAGAGAAATCAAATATTTGATCACAAAGATAAATCAATTAAAAAAGAAAATTAGAGAATGATAACTCTTCGCGTATTTATTTAATATATATATGCTAAATTCTTGTTTTAGTTTTATTTAGCCAACCAAGCTAGGGCCCCAACCCCAAATATTAAATTTAAATTTAAAAGTATTCTTTATATTGTATTTTTTTTCATTTTTACATACAAAATTTTTTATATTGTAAAATTAAACTAAATTCTAATTGTAAAAAATATAAATATTTGAAGTTGATAATTTTTAAATTTATTAATTATGATGATATCCAAAAACCAAAAAGATTTAAAATAACAAAATAGATTAATTACAAGTGACAACACACAAAATTCTACACTGATTAATACTAACCATGAAAGTTGCATGAAATTTGAATTTTTGGCTTATATCTAATTATTTTTTAAAAATAAAGTTATGGAAAATGCAAGCCAATTAACTCAAAAGGAAACGATTTCAGAGATTAGAACATATATATGTGTGGCTCTTAATTATTGAGTACAACATTGTCCATTCTTATAGAATATTTTTTTCGTACTTGAGATATATGGTCAAACAATATACATAGTATATTTGATCTAACTTATTCATATTTGCATTCCTTTAAAATTCAATCAACTATTATTATTGATCAATATAAATTTTAATTAAAAAATATAGAAAGTATATCAAATTAAAATTTATATTTAATTGTAAATATGTTATTTTGAAATAGAAGTAAGGTTAAGGAAGATTTATATCATACATTTTTTTGTATGTTTAGATCAAACCATCTATCCTTTTGCATTATAAGCTACCAATAATATGAGACCTTCTCTCTGTAGAAGTTATTGTGATGTATATACATTGAATTCTATATTATGATAATAGATCTCCTTCCTTCTTTTGCATTGTAAGCTACCATAATATATGGTCTTAAAATCCTATTCATATTTTGAGCTTTTCTAAACTATACAACACATCAAGTATTATGATGTCAGGTCTCCCTTCAATAAAATAGGGCTTCAAAACCCTATTTATCTTAGAATTTTTTATAGATCACAAACCATACCCAACATCATGATATATTGCATACCATATTTAACATTTTGGTGTCACTTCATTCTCCCTATAATATAGTTTATCATTAGACAAATTAGGGTTTTAATCTAATTAGGGTTACATTTAATGTTAATATATTATGGGCTGCCCCAAAATATAGATTAATGGTTAAATAGAGAAATAAAAAAAGAAAGTGTAGGTTTAAACTTAATTGAAAAAAATGGTACACTACCCTTTATAATTTAATGATATATTTTAATTAAACTAATATGTTTCCATTTATAACATGATATACTAATACATTATATTAGTGTGATTAAAACTTGATGTAAAAACACACATAGTTAAATCCAAAACACTTTTACACTTGAGTTCAATGTTAAAAATAAAATATTATTCAATTTTAACACTTTTGATTAAGTAGATCAATTAAATAAAATTTATAAATTTATTAAACATATTTTTGAATACCTATTTTTTTAGTATATTTAATGATCTATTTAAACACAAAATATATAATTAGGTCAAGATAGTTACCAACTTATTGTTCAAAAATAATTAATGTTAATTTTTTCTATTTTAAAATATGGTGATTTTAACAAGTATTCTCTTTAAAAAAGTAAATAAAATGAAAAAAAATGAAAATAAGGTGAAAATAAAATTCAATTAATATCAAATTATATTAAATACATTAACATCTAAATATTTATTTTAAATTTAAATATTTTTACTTTCTATCTTATTTTATCTTAAATATTTCATAATCAAATTTAAAAATTAAAAATTAAAACTTATAATTAATTTATATTAAAAATATCAAAATTTTAATATTTAAATTAATTTAATAGAAACATGTTTAGAAAATTTAAATATTTTTTATATTAAATATTTATATATATTTTACATTAAAATAAAATTTTAAATTTTATTAATATTTTAATTTTTTTTATAATTTTAAAATTATAGTTAAATATTGAAAGTTCTAAAAGAATAAATAAAATAAATATAATATATATTTAATAAAAAAACTGATAAAGTATAATCTTATCTTTTAATATAAACCTTAAAATTATACTCTACTTTGACAGGGACAGAGTTGGTAGTGCGGGCACAGACGACATAGTTTGTACAGGCGAGAGAAACAATAAAGGCAGAGGCATCCAACCATCCATGGCCATGCACCCATGCTGGGTGCATTCCTGGGGCTAGATAGCCACTGCCCCTCCACAGAGCGATGAAAATAAAGGGCGTGGCACAATGCCATTGGATCTTTATTCAAAAGCAAGTGCCATTAATGGCTGTGAGGATATTTTACCAGCGGCCTTATCCTCCTTGTTTTTCCTTTTGTAGCTATCCTCACCTTTACCTCATTAACCTTTCTGGGCTTAGAGCGTTGATTCTTCTTCCCACATGCACTTATACATTATGGCAAATAGAGTGTTATGAGCTAGTTCACCTCAGGTACCCAAGGTAAGGGCTGCTGGGCTGCTGGGCTGCTGGGTTGGGTCGTGGGTACACCCCTGTAGTAACAAAAAACAAATAGAGTGCTATGAGAGAAAAATAAGATATTCGTTGGCTCTAGAGTAATTTAGACTACTATAAATTACTTCAATGTATCTAATTGTCACATTTATATATTTTTAGCCGATAGACTATATTATGCATGAGCTTTTGGCTTGAAACAAGTCTCACGCCCTCAAAATACTATGGTTTTAGGCCAAGCTTTAGTGGATTGGTGGTCAAGTTCATCGTCGGCCGTACTGTCAGAGCCAACTTGCAGCGCTTGGGGAAGTGTTTTCAATCTTTAGCCGATACTTTTCATTTATTGTGAGATTGAAGCGTGGCTATTTAATATTTCTTCTGACCTTTATCTGCCTCCTTGTACCCGCATCCTCCTATTTTGCAAACCTTGTCGCTGTCCACAAAGCTTCCTATGTTGATGCCGCCCTTGTCAATGTCATTCTCCTCTATCCACTTTTATGGTATGCCAATATTTCCTCCCAGCATATTAATCTCTCCTTTCGTTGGACATCTTTAGGAAACGCCTTTATTGTTTTGAACTTTCCTTCATGCCATATGCTTGCTTAACATTTTCCTCCTGCTATTCATTATTCTCCTGCGTTAAGTCTTCTTCTCAGTTTCCTATCTAAGTGACCTTCTCTTTGCCTCGGTTGCGAGCCCTCTTGCCTACCACACATTTCTTGTTTCAAGGATTGGATATGCTTACTTTGCACAATTTCTAAAGGATTTCATTAGGTTTTTTAGAGCACAGACAAAAGAGGTGGTGGGAGGAGGGTGCATGTTTATGGTGCTTGGTAGCCGCCCAAGTGCAGACAGAAGGCGATCCACTATTGTTGCCCTATATTTGTCAAAGTTCCTCTATTCTCTATAGTTCGATGGATGTACACATTGTTCCAAAAGGTTGTGGAATGTGGCTTTAAACCTGACAATTACATTTGCTTGGAAATTTCTAAAGCCTTTTCAACCCTGCAATCATTGCAGTCCACGAGACCACATCTGTTTGAGTAATCTTGTCAAACACTTCACTACCTTGTCTATGCTTCCGCTACTAGGGCAGTTGGAACTACAAAATTTGTCATGTTCCTGCAACGTCATTTGTAAAACTGGTGGGTCATGGGAACAAAATTATCCAACTTTTCCACCACGGCATCCACAAACCCCTTTTTTAGCTGTGGTGAAGATCACAATCTCATAACTAAGATGGGGTAATTTACTTAACAGTTGCTCAGCCCAGGCCTTTTTAACACATATTAGGTTTGTCTCCACTGTAAGCCTTCCAATTCGACTGTAAAGTTTGGAAGACATGAGGTGCTTGACTGGATAACTGTCCCACTAAAGTTTAAAGCTACAATCCTCGTATGATTTCCTTCCATAGCAGGAAAGTAGGGCACATTGTCATTTGTTGTTCTATTCTTTGTTCATATCCTTCTCAGTTGCTAAATGCGTCCTCACATCAAAAGGCCTAGTCTCTGCAACACACCTGCACAAATCCATGAGGTGAAACAATACTCTGTCTATATATTTCTAAAAGAATCCACAGTGCTTGGTCTTCTCTCTGCTTATATGACAGTCTTGTGTGGAAATAAGTTCAAGTCAGATTGTAGGTGGTGGAGAAATCTGATTACAGCGGTAGAGAAATCTGTCTGCAGGCGGTAGAGTAATTACATATACTTTTCTATCGGCATAAACCTTGCACCCCTTCTGGTGCAAGTGCTAGTGTTATCTAGATTTTAATAAATACTCCTAGCATATTGTGTAGCTTTTGTATGATGAAATAATACTTATGAATTTCAAGTTCATCTTTACAAATGGTATTCATTTGTAAAAGCATCCATAAAGGGGCTTAGTTAATATTATGTTGTAACTAACTATTTTTATAAAGAATTATTTTTTATTGTATAAATGTATTGACTATCACATTGAAAATTAAATTATGTAGAAAGGAACAAATGTTGCACAAGGAAAAGATGAAACTAAAATCTCTCGCAACAAAAATTAGAGGAGCCCTCTTTTATTACCAAATTGTAATATTACAATCCAAACATAACCAATGACCAATCCGCAATCCAATTCTTTATAACAAAGCATGGTTGTTACAATTGCATGCTCCTAACATTCAATTGATCATTTTCGGTGCACACACTAACCCTTAAGTCTAATCCAATGTAATGTTATATCACTACATTAAGGGTATTATTAACCTAGTTTCTAGAGCACTACCCATCCTAGAATGAATCACACATGCAATTAATTCTTATGAACTAATTTTTAATGCATCATTATCCCTTTGATTTTAAACTAGCACTTGCACCAGAAGGGGTGCAAGGGTTACGCCGATAGAGAAGTATATGTAAACAAACATGCTAAGTAGTTTTCATTGTAGTGTTCATATAAATTTGTAATAGAAGTTTGAAATACATACAAAAGATATTTTTTTTACAAATGTTTGGAACGAATAGAATTTGCTTCTGAATTACAATTTTTGATATAGCCATTTGAAGGAATGATTCATAGTAGTTTCATTTATGATGCTTTTATAGTTGATGTTTCGACATGCTTGTATGAAAAGAGCCTCCATCAAGAAGTTCTTGTTGTCCAATTATTTGTTCCTAAACATGGAAAGAAAAAGTTAGAACGCTTACATCAGAATTGCATTGATTTTTTTATTTGGAAAGTAAAAAACAAAGAAAAAAAATGAAATCAGTTGCTAGAAGAAGGAACAATAGTATAGAGAATATTCTTTTGGGTGGCATCTTAGGTGCACTTAATCCAAAAATGAAAAGAACTACAATTATTAAGCAACCACTTGTAGACCATGAAGATGTGAGTAAATTAGTTTGTGATTTCTATGTAAAGCATATACTATGAAGAGCATATTAATAAGAATGAAGTAAAATTTGATGCAGAGAAGTTTGAAAGTAAAATTCTGTACCTATATTGCTCATAATGAAATTTGATGTAGTCAGAGCTATTCCTTTTTCTTGATATTTTTGTATGGACTATTTTTCATTCGTGAATATCGATTGAAAGAGTTATCTGAATACACAATCAAATCCAACTTTTGATTCCCTTTATCCATTTATTTCCCCCCCACATAATGACTATAATTATGAGGCCTGAATGAGCTGAATCAATCCTAGAAGCTATCTCATCCATCAATGAAGATTCTAAGATTTCCCACACCATTCCAAAACTTCCAAAAGCATGAAACTAGTAAGCCATTGTCCAGAACATCTCTGTACATTGATTCAATGATGAACTCCACCATTGAACTCCTTGGAAAAATGCTGCAAGCTGGAATGACATGTTCATATGTGAACTACATCCAAAAAATTTAGATTATTTTCCCTACCCAACTGAACCAGCAGTTGACCATATTTGAAGCATAGCTTATCTAATATTAGCTGAATTTTTCTTTCTATCACTTGCATTAATCACAAATGAATTTGGTTGGTAAAACAAATTAAATTTGATACAAAAATATCTACTCAAAATGTAGATAGGGACGAATTGTTTTATCAGACAGTTATACAGACAAGTAAAATGTTGGTGCAACTAGATTAGTATACCATATTATTACGGGGAGGAGAAGAGGATAGGTGCATACATAAATATACTTATTAATCTAATGTTAATCCACAACTTACAGATTAACCAAAAATGACTTTGGTTGATGAAGCAAATTAAATTTGGGTAGAGAAATTTCTGCTTGAAAAGTAGTTATGGAATGTTTTATCACACAGTAATACCATCCATTGACGATGGACAGGTAAAATGCAAATGCAGTTTGATTGGGATACAATGTTCTTAATGGGGAAAAGAAAAGGGTAGATGCACTTATATATTAACATTAATAAAATGAAAATGCACTTTGATTGGGATACAATGTTCTTAGTGGGGGGGAAAAGAGGGTAGACACACTTATATATTAACATTAATAAAAAAATAATACATGGTTTATTTCCCTAAATTTTTTTATGGATACTATATTACTCCACAACCACTGATGGATCTGAGCCCTAAGTAAATTCAAAACATGAATGAACACACATCTTCTAGAAATAGACGAAGAGTATCTTGCATCTTCATGTTTTCTCTCGGAAACATCATAACAAGTATGGCCAGAGTATACCTCTTGGAAAAATCCTTAAAAGATGGTTGTTTTAAAAGGTAGTCATTCATTGGCTTGCGGTTTTTTAATTTGATACAACATGAAATGTATTTCACTAAGTTGTGGTTTTGTCATTTCATATGATATGATAGGCATGTTGTTTTACAGTCACACGAAAGATTTCAAGAAAATACAAATCTAATATCAATATACTCCATGTAGGAAGTCCCAAGAAAACTATTGAGTCTTCTCATTTTTAGATAAAAGTACATTCACTGAGTATTCTCATTTTTAGATAGAGTACATTCACATCCTAAGAATCCATCAGTTGGCTTACAACATTTTGGTCGCATTAAGAGGTTGTCAAAAAGGAAATTGACATGGAAAGTTGCATTAATGGATCATATTTTCAAAACCTAAAAATTCAGTGATTGAAATGTGTTGTACATGCAAGAAACAACTTGACAACATTGGTGATAGTTGTGAAGATGTTGATATTACAATGCACTGGTATTTATTCCCCAACACTCAAAAGTTGAAAACCAAATTGTCAATAAGTTGCAGGAGGAGGCAACTATCAATGAGAAGAAATATAAATATTGACAAAGCATATCAATATAATATGTTTAATGGTATGATATAGCACATATAATATTTCAAATTTGTGCCAGCAGTATATCTCAAGTTACATCCAAAATATAAAAAGACACAAAAATAACATGTATGTGATTGTGTGTTCTGCAAATTCCTACAAGTGAAAATAATAGTGACCAATTATTACAACATCTTGTAATCTCTTAACAGGGAAGAAGAACCTCACCTAAAATCTTGAATTAGTTAGCTTAACAAATGCAGTCTAGGTTAATAGGTATCATATTTATGCAAAGATATCTTCATTTGCATGCCATTGTAACGATTATAGCAGTTCTGAAGGAATCCCCATTTAGCATTGATCCATCTTTGAAGGAAAAAACTTATATGTCCTTAACTGTGGTCAAGATTCCCTTCTAAAATTTTCCAACAATTCAATTGGTTCAAAAGATCCAGATATAATTATTTGAAAGTTGCGGCCAGGTCAAGTAAGGTTTTCTTGCCTTCTTTTTTCTGTATTTCACATCTTAGAAAATTTGATATCTGAATCAAGTATGTTAAAACAAGGTTTGGAAATTGTTTTTTTGGGATCATTGAGGAAAAAAATTGCATTTGCTTGTTGATTTCATGTAACTATTTTTAGTCAGACATGCAAAGGATTTCATTTTGATACTAGACAACTTGGTATTGGGACGTCTCCAAAGCAACTGAAGATCCTGTTATTTGGGGTTCACATCAGATTGATAAATTTGTATCTATGAATTTTTTTTTAGAATAATCTTGCCATTTGATTGACTATGATGGCATAGCCAAAGTGTGTAGCTAAAAAAGAAGTTGGATCTGCTATTGCTTACAAGGAAGCCCATTTCAAGGGAGTCAGAAAAAGGTTGTGGGGAAGATTTGCTACATAAATAAGATATCCATGGAATAAAACTCGTGTATGGCTTGGAACATTTGATACACCAGAGGAAGTGGCGAGAGAATACGATACTACAGCCAGAGCTCTCAAAGGTGTCAAGGCAAAGTGTAATTTTGCCTTCGTTCCTTGTGATGATAGGAGTACAAAGCAGAGGATTTTACAAATAGTATTGATTTGAATATGAACATTGCCCAAAAGGCATTTAAGAAGAGGTATTTAGAAGGGAAAATCCTCGATGTATTAAGGAAACAAAATTCATTCAAGAGAAAATCGAATCAACGTCTTCATTTAACATATAACAACACAATTGTTTTAGAATTCAAAAAGACATAAATCCAAATGTATAGGTTTCCTAAAAAGCTAATTGAAACCAGGGCAAGTGACTTACCTCAAGATTATGCACAAATTGTGTATGTCAACGATGTTGTGGAGAAAAATATGTAGAGTTTGCAGGAACAAAATTAAGAAGCCAAAGACGAATGGATTCCAATCTGCGTACAAATAATAAGACAATTGCTTAAGGAAAAATGAAAGAAATATTCAACAAAGAGCATAGGCAGAGCTTTTGGGCACCTGTGAGGCGCTAATGGATTCCGCCCCTTCGCCGTCTAATAATTACTCTTTACAATGTGCTACTAATATTTTCCCTTCCATTCGTCAAAAAAGGGTGTGTTGGGAAGCCCATATTTTGAAAAAAAATCTCATGCCAGAGAACTCAAGTGCTACAGCCTCCGCATTCTCCCTGGTGGCCACAATCAACCACTGGCAAATATAGTCGACATGAAAATTGTGGTTGCAGCTGGGCAACAACGTTCCCTTCTCGCTCTACTGGAATTCACATAGGCAAACAACACAGCATAATCCGTCTTTGAAATTTTCAGGAGTGTAGAAAAAAATCGAGATTCGATAATAAATGAAATGTAGGTGCAAAATATCATGGTGCGGTTTAAAAGATAGAGACGAGATTTTTGCAACGAACAAATCCCGATGAATTGTGAGTGGTAAGTTGTTTCTTGGGAGGGAGTTTTCAGGCGTGAGACTTGTTTCAGGTGAAAACTCACACTATATATAGCCTATCAGCTAATTATATTTAACTATTCCATGTGGCGATTCATCCCAAATATGATCATTGTCTATCAATCAACATTTGAAGTTGGCTTATGAAAACAAACATTATGATGGGTGGAAATGTGAATGAAACAGACTTATAGATATACTAAAATTTTCTATTGAACTTCTTCCTCAAGAGATTGATGTCCCACTATACGTATTTGGGTGTGTAATTTATATACAAGGATCAAAGAAAAACTTGTTATAATCTCAAATGAACTAAGATGACCTTTTAAACATGCCACTTGATTTTAAGTCTAACTTATCCACTCTTTGTGGATGATTACAAAACCATAATTTTATGTCTAACTTATCCACTCTATGGATTTGGAAATAGAATCTTGAAAAGTAAAGGCTATTAACAACTTTGATAGAGCAAATGTTTAGGATCAAATTTTACATGTATTTGAAAGACATGCATTTATGATTTTATAGATTACTAGGACAACTATATGGACACTTCTTAGTTGGATTATGATTAGATCATCTTGGAAGCTCATAACTTCTTCCATAAATAAATCATGTCCTCAATTTTCAAAATCACAACCATTATAGATGATTGTTCTAGTGCCTCTAATAACCATCTATTGACATACAAAATTTTGATAAGTATTACGATATTAACAACTAATGGTGGAGCATCTACTTCATCACAAACCACTTTGAACATTGAGACTTCAATCTATTGTTAGAGCATCTACTAAGGACATATCTTTCCTTTTACCCATTCAATGAAGTCATAACTATTAAATTTTGGGTGCCAACTAGCAATTATCCCTTACACCAAAAAATATTTATTTGGTTTCTTTTTTAGAATAACTTGCATTGTTTGGCTATCATCAAAAACAATAAAATGTACAAGTTTGAGGAATAATTTAAATTTTCTATACCCTTTTTGACAATCAAAATTTCCTTTTCATATTAGAATTATTGTCATACCTTTGTGTCATGTTTTCGACATCTCCAAGGACTTCCTCCTTCCTTGATGCATCTTTTTTATTGGTAGAATCAATTGCATTAGCTTTTGATTTCATTTCTTTTGCTAACAAAGGATCCAATATCTCTGGATGTTGTAGAAGCCTTGTCAATTTCGTATCATAGTTTTGAAAGGCCTGCATGAATTCTACCATAAGTTCCTCTATGGACTTCATCTTTCCCATGAATGAAACAATTCAAGAGGATTGGTCACTCAAAAGTCATTGTATGATCAATGGAAATTTCATTTTCAAACCCAACAGGGTGCCAGGAGACCGCTCTGATACCAATGTAGTAACACTTCGTGCCCTAGTTTTTGATGCTAGATTTATTTGTTTTGTGATCTATTTTTTTGTGTTTTTTGAAAATGATTATAGAAAAATAAAATGAAAAACATAAAGGAAATACAAGCAACTATGAAATCAACTCCTCCAAACTATGTTTTATTGCTCAATATTCAAGAGAATAGTCTATTACAAGCATCCCTGAAATAAATAGATGACATACAACTACTGTTATTCACTTCCAGCCAAAAAAACAACTCAATACTGGTTTGATTCTCCCTCTGCAGGCTACCTTTTTGATAGTAGATGGTATAGAAATGCCTTATGCACCAAGAAAATGATGTAGTCTGACCCAAGGAGGGCTTATTTCTACAACTGCTATTAAAACCCTTTAACAACCAATAAAATCTCCACCAACACACCTATAGAAACCCTACATACCGAGTTGAGATGGCAGAGCAGCAATAATTAACCTTCTTCAAGATATCTTTAATTCCCTTTAAAATCTACAAGTAGATTAACTTTGAAAACCCTTTTGACATCCCTTGAATACTGTAGCAGCACTGTAGTGACACTATTCACAGGTACTGTAGCGATTTACTATTCACGGCTACTATAGCGTTTACTGTAGCAGCCAACAATAAATAATTTCCACAATGCATCTGCAACATCATTTTAACCACCAACCATATAGTCTTCAGATATTCAATAAATCTTCAACCCTAGATGAAATTATTCACTTTAAAGCTCAAATAGAACACCTGGATGATGCCCTCAGAATGCCAAATTCAACAGGTATTACACTGCTTCAAATGGTTGCAAACACTGAAGAAGTATTGTTCTCCAATGGCACGAAGATTGAAAACCCTGGGCTTCCACTCTCAGACAAAAACTTCATCAACAACAATCACAATCCAATACCTCCAAAATAACTCCCAAATAAAATATATAGACCTTCATGAGAAATTCAAATTTCTCCAAAAAGGAAATTTAATAATATTAAAATATCATTTATTTGCATCTTTTAATATTTCGTTCGACTTAGGAGTTGGCACTAAAAATTAATTATTTTATTTGGCCCCCTTTTAATGACGTTTTGACCCTCAAGTTATAACATTAAAATATAACCTTTTAATTAATTAATGCTATTTGAGCCAAATAACATTAATAACTTCTTAAATTCATCATTTCTCAACACGCCATCTGAATTGGGGACTCATTTGATAATTCTCCATTCGATCATCCTTACTAAAAATAGTAAGGATCCCATTCTATCCAAGTCCAACTTACTATAAATAGTAAGTTGAGCCAACTGAGTCCCGGAAGCCTCAAGTGAAAGCCAAAGCTACAAGTTTCTAAACACTGGAGACGATACAATCCCCTAGAAGACCCTCTAACCAACCCCATTAGCCTACGAGAGTCAAATTATAGGCTAATCTCCTCTGAAAACTGATGTCAACAAAAAGGGGACATTACAGTCCACCCTCCTTGAAATTGCTTGTCCCCAAGCAATCTCATCTGCCAATCAATACCCCTCTATAAGATTGCTCCACCTGGATCCCATGGGTAGAACTGTGCAATGTCCCTGATATCCTCATACAGCTCCCATAACTCTAACACCAAAATAAATGACTGAACCTATTGTCCCCATCCAACCTCACCATACGGTGTCACAGGAGTATGAGTCTCAAAAGGAAGGAACTCAAGTAATTAGAAAAATTTGCTTCCTGACCTTGCGCAGGGTGAATTGTCATAACCGTTGTCAAGTACCTGCGCTACTGAATTGTGCATCTGAAATAGGTCATGCACATGAGGGTCAAAAGTGAAACTTATGCACTCCTCACTGTGTATACCTCCGAAAACTCCTCTGCGAGCCTTGTCTGAGACCCCGATGCACTGAAAGGATCCCACACACTATAATCAACGCTCATCTCAAAGTCCAGGTCAAGAGTGGAGTCAAAATCTAACCCGAAAAGTGGGTTATCATAAGTCGATGTAACATCTGCCTCAAACAAGGAGTTGTTCACAAACTAGACACCACCACCATGTTGATCCAAAACATACAATTCTGAACCCGTAGAATCATCAGCTGACGCGAACTCCTTCTGAATCATCTCCTTCTCTCTCGCCCTTTTCTTCTCTCTATGGAGAGAGATAGCATGCAATCTCCCATCTATGATTCCCCTCAACACGTGTCTCCTGCCATCAACCTCAAATGATATCTCCATCTTAGGTACATCGAGGGTAAATAATCCTAAGTCCTGGAGCCATGTCATGCCTAGAACTACATCCATCTCACCCATGTTGACCACATAAAAGTTAGAATGCAGCTCATAACTGTTCAACATCAGAGTTAGATTAGTAATCCGCCTAGTGCATGTGAGGGTGTATCCACCAGCCACCTGAACCCTAAGTCCATCAAAATCTTTTGTTGAAAGTCTGCACCTAGCCACCAGACTCTCACCAATAAAATTATGTGTTGCTCCAGTATCCAACATAGCAACACAATGTTTCCCATTAACTGTCCCTCAGAATCTAAAAGTGGCCTCATCTTGGACATTAGCAAAGAATGCCATGGGAGCCAAATTGCCATCCTGATGTTCCTCTGAAGCAAGCTGATTTGAATCTAAATCCTCATAATATACCCACATGCTGCAATTTGCTTTGCCCTTAGGTCTCAAAGGGGAATCATGATCCTGGTTATATGGTTCCTTACACTAGAAACATAATTTATTTTTTCTCAGGTCTTCTCGTGACTCCTCAACTACTGTGGTCACTGGTTTCTTTTTCTTATCATTTGTTTGTTGAGA
The DNA here is from genome assembly GCA_007258455.2 of Sequoia sempervirens. NCBI lineage: Eukaryota > Viridiplantae > Streptophyta > Pinopsida > Cupressales > Cupressaceae > Sequoia > Sequoia sempervirens. The sequence goes on along the minus strand of VDFB02106207.1, from coordinate 23,870 downwards.
GTCCTCTTTGTTGGTTGAAGGAACGTCCTTATGTGAGTTCTTTCTTTTTGGGGAAACAAACTCCATACTCCTTGCATTCTTCATTGCCTCCTGTAATGTTGGTGGATCGAAAGAATTCACCCACCCACACAATGGCTCCAATAAGCCCTCTATGAAGAGCACAACCAACCTCCTCTCTGAAATGTTTCTCACCATTACAGACAACTTCTAAAAATCATTGGTATAGCCTTCTAAGCTTCCAGTCTATCAAAGTTGTGCCAAATCCCTGAAATAGACTTCTGGATCCTTTATATCAAAGTGATCAACCAGTCTATCCACAAACTCCTAGTAGGTGGTGATATAGTCATATTGCAATGTGACCATTCCTTGATACCACCAGTCATGGGCTACTCCCTTTAAATGTAATGTGGTGAACTTGATTGCTTCTTCCTCAGACATGGGTTGAAGCATCAGGAAAGTTTCCAGCCGATGAATCCAAGACTGTGTTGTCACCTTGCCAGTACCATCAAAGTAAGGTAGGGTGATTTTGTTGGCCGCATGCTTCAAGTCCCTGTTCTGGTTTTGAGGCCTATTCCCCTGTCGAGCTCTGTAATAGTCCATCGTTGCTTGAAAAAAATGATCAAAGTGCATGAGCTCATGTGCCTAAGGTGTCAGTTGCCACCACTCATCATGTGTAGCCATATATGCATATGCAAAGTTTGGTTCCTCAACCTCTTCAATATTCTCCTCCGCTCGCTCTTCCCTCAGGAAAGTGGGTCGAGTCAGTCTGTCAGCAGTGCGAGAAGTTGTTCTCTGTACCCTGTATGACCTTGCTACACTCCTATCATCATCCTGGTCTTGGGGTTGCCTCCTTAGTGCATTTAATTGCTGAAGAGCAGCTGTGAGCTGCTACAATACACCTATTACCTGTTACTGGCCAACCCGTAAATCACTCAAAGTCTCTCTCACTTCTCTGTCACCATCTCTATCCTCATCTCTCCTTTCATTCCTGTGTGGACCCTCTTCTGATCTGTCCACCATATCTGTCAAAGGTTCCTCTGCAAATGGATTATCTCTTTGCCACTCTTCCTTTGTTTCCCCTTTATTGTAAGTGAAATATCTGTGGGGACTTCTCATATACCTTCAACCCTCTAGGATTGTAGGATTAAGGCTCTGATACCAATGTAATCACACTTCGTGCCCTAATTTATGATGTTGGTTTGTTTGTTTTGTGTTTGATGTTTTATGAGGGTTTTTTTTATTTTTTTTGCTTTTTTTGAAATGTTTGCAAGAAATAAAATGCATGCATAAAGAAAATACAATAACTAAGATAGAGAACTACTCCAATAGATGATTTATTTGCTCAATAATCACAAGAACAAGTTCCTACAATCATACCCGAGTTTATTTGGAGTCATGCAACTACTGTACAACAATTTCAGACCAAAAAGCAACCCTTGAGATCCCTACAGATGTTTGATTCTTCCCAATCAGTTTGCCTTTCTGATTGGAAATGGTGTGGCTAGCTTCTACAGACCTGGGCACTCCCTTTAACAATTTTTATTGATTTTTTTGTGGCTCCAATGTCAAAATCGTTCCCTCCTTGCAAGGCTGACCCATGTTGTGACTAGTGGCTGATTAATACGAATCTGGCCCTCCTAAATCAACTACCAATGGATGCACATAGTCTGATTAAAAATTTGCCCTTATTCTGACAATAAATTTCTGGAAATTACTTCTCTAATAAGCTCAATGTTCACCTCTAAATAAAGCCAACCCAAGGAGCAACTTCAGATGAATATTCCACACCCTCAGATTGCTGATGCAATGAATTCTTCATGTTCTCCAATGCTGATACTCTGGAACAAATTGCAAAAACCCCAGTTTCTTCTCCAAAGCTGAAAAGGACAAGTCTTCTCAACAAAACAACAATCATCATAATGAAGCCTTGTACGATTCCCAAGAGATAAAAATACTTCTCACATTAGGGTTCGATTTAACCCAAGAAACTCCTCTTCAATTTTGAGATGAGTCATAATATTACTTTTAATTTTCATTTAAGTCTCAATAGTTGGTGCATAAATATTACCATTTAATTTAATTGCTCAACTAGCCCCAACTGATGAGAACTTGACCCTTCACTTAAGTCACTTAAGTTATAATATAAAATTATATTATAACTTAATATTATAAGCTCAAAACCATTAATATTTATTTTAATCAAATAAATATTAATATCTCCATTATTACTCAACATTTTTGCACACCATCAAAACTGGGAGTTGGCATGAGGAAACTGCATATGACCATATCCCCTTACTAAAAATAGCAGGGTCCCATCTCTAGCATCTCTAACTTACTATAAATAGCAAGTCCTTCATACGGAGTCCTGTAGACCTCACACAAACACCAATCCTGCATAGCTCTGACTACTGAAGAAGTTGCATCCCTCAATGGACCCTCTATCCAATCTCATTAGCCTACAAGGATCGCAATAATAGGCTAATCTACTAAATACAAATGTCTCACTTTGGAGGGGACATCACAGTCCTCCCTCCCTGAAATTGCTTTTCCTCAAGCAATCTCAATGCTGGGTGTTGTAAGATCTCCTCACCTTCCCAGGTGGCATCCTCAACTGGAAAATCCTTCCATTTAACCAGATATTATGTGATAGTTTGTTTCTGTACCCACCTCTCTCAAAAATCCAGGATAGCCTCTAGCTCAAGAATCAATTTCCCCTCATCGTCCAGGGGTGGCAACACTACTGATGGAGTCACATGATGTCCCAATGCCTTCTTGAGGTGTGATACATGAAAGACATTGTGAACTCGGCTATTTGTTGGGAGCTCTAACTCATATGCTACTTCACCCACTCGCCTGATAATCTGAAAGGGCCCATAGTAGCGTGGTTTTAACTTTTCAGCACCAATGTAGCAAAAATAAGAGACCAGGTGTCTCTCAACCCCAACTGCTGATAGCAAATGCAATTTTTTTGTGTTTTGTTGTTTTGTATTATTTTTGATGATTTTTGTGCAATAAGATGAATGGTGTGATTTTGATAAAATGCTTCTAAAAATTTATAATAAATATGAAAATATAGCTACTGCAACAAATCAGCTTCTAGAGCGATGATAAATGATTGTATTATTTTGTTGAATGATTACAATGATGAATCTCAAACATGCAAGCAAAAAGGCAACAATATTTATTTAAAAACCTGGCTTATTTGCAGCCGCCTGAAAGAAGAGGAAATGGTACGGCTGGCTTTAGATACAGACTTCTCCTGCTCAAAGATGGATGCAAAACCATCTGAAGGTCTAGGCACCACCATTGGAGAAGAAAAAATGCAAAAAGGAAAGGCAACTTGCTTGATATGAAAAGTATGGCCTTGCAGCTGTGTGGTACGACCTCCAACCAGAAAGTACAAAATTCGTACGGCCTAGGATAATGTGCCAGATGAACAATATGAATGGCCACTGTGTCAGATTCTCTTCTGGAAGAAAATCGATCCAACTGCTGATTGAAAACCCAACTAAAATCCCACAAGTATTCTCTGTTGTGACTTCTGAATAAAGCCACTCTGATGGACAAGCTTCAATTGATATTTCATAGCTTCAGTATGTATGATCATGAAGAGGTGACATTCTTCACAATCTGGTTGCAGAAACCCTTGTTTTCCCAAACTCCAATGTTCTCAGAGAGAAAAGACAAACTCAAATGATCATCAATAATGAGTTTGATTTGTCTTTGGTGAAATATATACCCTTTTCTCAAAAACTCGACCCCTTCTCAAAAATCAATTTAAATGCATTTAATAATATAAATTTGCCCCCTCTTTGACTTAGGAATTTTAAGTAATAAATGGCATCCATATCAAGTGAGTAATAAATACTCATTTAATAATAATAACGCTCCTTTATTATAAAGTATTAAATACTTTATAATTTTCCATTAATAATTAATACTTTAATATTTCATTAAAGTGACTTTATATTATAAAGTCAAATTAATAATGTTTTAATAATTATCAAATGCTCAAGTAATCACTGTTTTCTCATCAAATCATCAAATTAGGTCGAAACTGAAATGACCAACTAAACTAGGTGCCCTGCCAGAAATAGTAACCCTTGTTTTCCCGACTTACTATAAATAGTAAGTGCTTGAATATCACTTTGTAGGTCTCTGCCAAGGCCCAAACCTGAATCAACTAATGGAGTAATGTCCCAAAACTAAACACATTTGTCAGCCTAGGAGGGTCTGAATGATAGGCTAACCCCTAAATCACCTGGATTGCCTAGGAAGGGGACATTACAGTCCACCCTCCCTGAAATTGCTTGTCCTCAAGCAATCTCAACTCCAAATGTTGTAAAATCTCCTTTGAATCCCATGTAGCATCCTCAACTGACAAGTCTCTCCATTTAATCAAATACTCTCTAATAACCCGCCTCTGAAGATGTCTCTCTCTAACATCGAGGATGGCCTCAGGCACTAATATCAACTTTCCCTCGTCATCAAGGGGTGGTAGTACTAGAGAGGGAATCACATGCTGACCCAACACCTTCTTCAGGCGAGAAACATGAAACACGTTGTGAACCTTGCTATCCGCCGGTAAATCTGACTCATATGCAACCTCGCCCACTCGTCTGATGACTCGAAATGGACCATAGTAACGAGGTTTCAACTTCTCTGCACCACTCTTCCGCAGAGTGGACTAACGGTAAGGCCGTAACATGAGATACACCATGACACCCACTGCAAAGGAACGCTCAACCCTTTTTTGATTAGCATACTACTTCTACTGATTTTGTGCCTGCTGAATATTGTCTCTAAGAGACCTTATAATATCTTGCTGATCCTGCAACATATCACCTGCATTGGGCACTCTGCTATCACTCAACACCAAATCCAAAAGGTTGGGCACCTCATACTTGTATAATTCCATAAAGGGCATCATTTGTATAGTCATGTGGTGAGTAGAGTTATAACAATAATCATAGAGGTATATCCACCTCACCCAACCTCTCTATTGTCCAGCTATATAATTACACAGATATCCTTCCACCCACTTATTGACGATCTCCATCTGTCCATCTGTCTATGGATGGTAGCTGGTACTAGGTGTCAGTTTGGTTCCACAAATTCTGAACAAATGCTGCCAAAAGTTGCTCATGAACCAACTGTCTCTATCGCTGACTATAGTCCGAGGCAAACCATGTAACTGGAATACCTCTCTAAAGAAGAGCTCTATAGTTTGCGATGCTGTGAATGTAGTGGTGATTGGAAAGAAGTGTGCATATTTTGTCAGCCGATCAACAACCATGTAAATACAATCCTTCCCTTGGGCTTTCAGCAAGCCCATGATAAAATCCATTGATAAGCATTCCCACTTCCTGTTAGGTATTGGAAGTGGCTGAAGCAATCCAGCAGGATATGTGTGTTCCTATTTGTTCTGCTGGCAAACAGAACATTCTTGAACATACCGAAGAACATCAGTCTTTAACCCTTTCCAAGTAAACCATTCTCGTACCAACTTATATGTTTTGAAATAACTGGGATGGCCCGCCATAGGAAGATCATGAAAGGATTTCAAAACTATATCCTTCAACTTTGAATTAGGAACCAGAAAAATTCGCCCCTTGTAAATGATCAAGTCATTCACAATGGTGCATCTACTATCCTACTTTGTCCCGTCAATAATGCTAGATACCGCTTTGATACCAATGTAGTAACACTCCTTATAGGACACAAAGGTATTTTTTTGATTAGCACTCTACACTGTGTACACACTGTGAAACTCCTCCATGAGCTGAGTCTGAAATCCCAATGCACAAGTAGGATCCAAAACGCTATCAACACTCTTCTCAAGACCAGGGTCAAGAGAGTGATACCACTGTAGGAGACTAGGTGTCTCTCAACCCTCAATTGATGCCAAATGATGAAATATGTTTTTCGTTTTGCTGGGTTTTGAATGTTATGGTATTTTTATGATTTTTGCAATATAAAGGCTTGTGCGATTTTTGCATAGAACAATTCTAAAATATGTAATAAATTCAAGAATGCAAATCTGGAGTGTTATTACATTGGTATATAACTCAAAAATTAGGGCACAAAGTGTTATTACATTGGTATATAACTCAACATAGGAAAGGAGTTTAGTAATATTAGAATAGAACTCATTATGATATGATTATTCAAATTTTGTCTTTTCTCTCTGAGAACATTTTGGAGTTGGAGAAACAAGGGTTTCTGCAATCAAGTTTTGAAGAACGACAACTCTTTAGAATTAGACATATTGAGGCTGTGAAAGATCAGTTGAAGCTTGTCATAACAGAGCTTATTTGATGAGTTTCAAATTGGGGTTTCAGTCTGTAGTTGGATCGATTCTCTCCAGAAGAGAATCCTTTTGCAGTGACTATTCATATTGATTATCTGGCACACAAATCAAGGTTGTACGACTGTAATAAGTTTCTGGTTTTAGGTCGTATTATACAACTGCAAGGTCGTACTCTTCTCCCAGAGAAAATTGCCTTTCCTTTTTCACTTTTTCTTTCACCAGTTGGGATGCCTTGACTTCCAGAGCATTCTGCAACCATTCAGAGGAGGGAGAAGTTGATATTCAAGGCTGGAAAAATTATTTCTTCTATTTCACAGGCGGCTACAAATAATCAGGTTTTGAATGAAAATAGTGTTTCCTTTTTGCTTGCATGTTATCATTTCAATCTTGTAAACATTTAACAAGTCAAATAAACCATTCGCCGTCCTTCTTGGAGTGTTTTGGCTTTAGTATTTAAACTCTTGAATTTATTATAAATTTTAGAAGTATTTAATGCAAAATCGCACAATTTCTTTTATACTGCAAAAAACCACAAAAAAATCACAAAACATAAAAAAAAAAAAAAACTTGCATTTCTGATAGTAGCTGGGGTTGAGAGACACCTGGTCTCTTACAGTGGTATCAAAGCACAGTTTTCCTGCCATCCTGTGCTTTTTCAAATAAATTGTGCTTTTTCGATGCTTTTTCATTAGTGGAGACATTATATTCTACAACAAGGGTAGAGGAACAGGTAGAATAGACGATTGGTCAGGTCCACCTATTCCAGAAGGTGAGATAGTCTCAGGGATTTTGGGTATACATAAATCTAGTTCTAGTAGTAGTGAGAACAATATCACTACTTTGATGGCAGATAGAGAGGTGTCAAGGGAGACACCTAAGGATCCAGGAAACGAGCCTGCTAGAGCAGAGAGCTCAAAGACAGAGTATATATAGAGGCATGATAACATGATGGACATGATGTATCATATTATGGGCACAATGAGATGTCATACACCACAGCAGCATGTCTTCTAGCTAGGGCAATCTAGCAGGACTGTAGGTGCGGAGCAGCCACAGGTATTAGTACCACATCAAGAATCTTTTAGTGTTACTGAGCGTAGGCCTAGACAACCTACTTTCCTTGCCAGAGAGGTCCCTCCAGTTCAGCAGGCAGAGTAGCTGGTCCCATAGTCATATTTTTAGACGCCCCAGGGTACATCAGTGGCTGACGTGACTAGGTACTTTGCAGAGTATTCCACATTGGCTCCTGAGATCAGGTAGTCTTTGTCTTTTCACGAGTTTATGGATGTGCATAGACCCAAAGGTGGAGGTATATTTGAGCGCAGAGCTCCCCAGTACCAGCCACCACCAGCACAGGTGAATCGTGATCTTTAGCATGCAATGAGCAATATTATCTTGCCTTATTTCGATGGTGTATAGAGGAGTTCAACGAGGTCTTGGGTACAAAAGCTTGATAATCACCTATCTTTGTGACCTATGTAGGAGGAAAAGGCCATTAAGTTTGCTACACTACATCTTGATGGGTTGGCGCATGACTGGTGGCATCACAACATGTATACACTGGGTCATCACACGGTTACTACTTATCAGGAGTTCACAAGTAGGCTCATAGAGCGTTTTGACAAAAAGGATCTAGAACTTTACTTTAGGGAGCTAGCTCAGCTCAGGAAGACAGGCGGTCTAGATACCTACATCAGTGAATTCCAAAAGATAGCAGTTATGGTGACAGGCATATTGGAGAGGAGACTTGTCATCTTGTTTACTAAGGGGTTATATGAGCCTATGAGAGGTTGGGTTGCCTTTGATCCCCCTACTCTTCAAGAGGCTATGCAGAAGGAAAGGAGTATGGAGCTTGCTGCTCCGAAGAAACAATTTCAACTTAAAACAAACACCTTGCATGTTGAGGAGAGTCATACACCAGTTGCAGAACAAAAAAAGAAAACAATAGCAAGAATTGATGATGCAACTTGTGATGAATTGAGAAGGAAACAACTATGTTACTGGTGCAAGGAACCTTACAACAAGGAGCATGATTGTCCTTTGATACCAAAGGGTAGAGCCAACTGCGCCATGTTGGTTTACTATGAAGATGTTGAGTTTGAGGATTCAGACCAGCAGGTTGTTTCAGAACATGCAGTGATCGGGAATGCCTCTATGGAGTTTGGGCCTAATGCCAACTTGTCCTCATTGGTATTATCTGCTAGTGTACGAGATGATTCATTCAGGTTCAGGGGATTAGTGGATGGACAATGATGTATTGCTATGCTTGACACTGGAGCCACACACAATTTTATTGATGAGAGCTTTGTTAGCAGATGCAGACTCTAGACAGAGGACTTCGCTGGATTCAAAGTTCGGGTGGTAGATGGATATACCCTCACTTGCACTCGACGAATTTGTAATCTCACCCTCATGTTGAATGATTATGAGTTGCAGACAGATTTTTATGTGGTCAACTTGGGTGGGATGGATTTAGTGTTGGGTATGAGGTGGCTTCAAGACATTAGTGTGTTCACCCTCAACTTGCCTAAAATGGAGATGATATTTGAGATACAGGGAAAGAAATATGTGTTGAGAGGGATTACAAATGGGAGCCTACGCTCTATCTCTCTCATTAGTGGGAAGAGTGAGAAGGTAGAGAAGGATTTTGCACAGATTGGGTATGGTTTTGGATCCTACTCTTTTGACCCTAGTCTGGAGATGAGTGATGATAGTGTTTGGGATCCTACTTGTGCATTGGGATTTTAGACTAAGCTTTTAGAGGAGTTTCACATTGTGTACACGGTGCATAGTGCATATGGTTTCATGTTTGACCTGCACATACATGATTTGTTTCAGGTGCACAGTTCTAGTATGCACGTACTTGAAATGTTGGATGACAGTATATCTCATGCAGTTTTAGGGAGAAAGTGTTGCTTGCAGTTTGAATTGCTTCCTCCTGAGTTTCTTGATCTTATGACATATAGCAATGAGGTTGATAGCGGATGGAATTCCATTCTAGTTGATCAGTTGTGGGAGTTACTGGAGTCAGTTGTGGTTGATAGGGACATTGTTCGGCACTATCCTTGGGATCCAGGTGGTGTGGTGCGTCCTTATTTACGAAGATTGCTTGGGGACAAGAAATTCCAGGGAGGTCGGATTGTAATGTCCCTAATTTAACTGACATTGGTTGTTAAGGAGTGAGCCTATTATTTTGACCCTTGTAGGCTGACAGTAATGGATAGAGGGTCCTCTGTGGTAGTTACCCGGTGGTTGGAGACATCATTTCACTTTCTGATTCAGGTTTGGGCCTCTACAAAGGCTTACAAAATGTTATTTAGGCACTTACTATTTATAGTAAGTCAGGCCATTAGGGTTACTATTTTGGGCAAGGAACTTGGCTTAGTTGGTTGTCTCAGTTTCGACCCAGTTTGGCAGTTGGATGAGCAAACAGTGAATATTTGAGCATTTAATGGTCTTTGGACGATTATTATTATTGTGACTTGATATTATAAAGTCAATTAATGAAATATTAATTATTAATGGTTAATTATAAAGTATTTAATACTTTATAATAGTGGGGGCAAGTAATATTATTAAATGAGTATTTATTACTCATTAAAGTGGATGCCCAATTAATCATTAATTGCGCCTAAGTCATGAAGGGCGAATTAATATTATTAAAGAGATTATTATTAAATGCTCTTAAGTTGCTTTTTTGGGTCGAACCTCTTGAAGGAATAAATTAAGTCTCTCAAGGAAAATCAAACTCATGTGATTGATTATTCAAATTTTTCTTTTTTGGTGAGAGCTTTGGGATTTGTGAGAAACCAAGGGTTTCTGCCAAGTTTCAGAAATCTTCAGGCTGTGGAGAACGTAAAATCTTCATAGACCAACATTTTGAAGTTGTGAAAGATCAACTAAAGTTTGCTAATGGTTGGCTTCAATACAAAGGTCAAATTTGTGCATCATCGAGGAGATTCAACAGGGGTTTAATTAGCTTGTTTGTAAAGGGTGAATTTCATCTTGTGTGGCAGTTGATATTGTTGATTTACCATCTTCTAGGCTATACACTTGTTGTACTTGCAGGTCGTACATTGTAGCAAAGGGATGTCTTTTCAAAAGGAAGCCAAATGCCTCTCTTTCCAGCCTTTAACTTATCTCAATGGTGGCACCTAGGGTGGAGTAGGTTGATTCGAGCAAAATATAGAAGGAGAAATCATTATTGCAAGTTGGCCATACCATTCAATGCTTCTTCAAGCGGCTGCAAATAGAAAAATTAGGTTTTTAATAAATGCAAATGTTGCCTGTTTGTATGCATGTTAAATCTACAGCCTTGTAATCATCTTTCAATAAGAACTAAGTCATTCACCATCAGTTTGGAAGTTGTTTTCTTATGTAGTTGTTATTTTGTTGATTTTTCATCATCTGGCACCATTTTAATTTAAAAACCAACAAAACATTTATATGCATAACTCATTGAAAACTGACAAACCATCAAAACTCAACAAAACTTCATTATTCAGCATAAATTGGGGTTGAGAGACACCAAGTCTCTTACAGTGGTATCAAATCCTATTCCCTGCAATATTATACCAGCCCATACTAAAACTGTTTGGAAACTGATAGTGTTGGTCACTCAAATATCATCTATGTGAGCTCAATCATTTTTTTAAAATTTAAACCCCCAACAGGATGGCAGGATTCAAGCTCTGATACCACTGTGATTATCGCTCAACCCTGAACTAGTACTAGGTGTGTGATCGACTTCCAACTCGAAGAGCGGATTATCATAGATCGAACCATCATCAAACTCAAATAATGGATTATTCACAAATTGCACAATCACTCCACGTTGATCTAAATCATCCATCTTTGAATCTCTAGAACAATTAAATTGAATTGTACTCCTGGAATGGTTCAACAAGCTGCAGATCATAATTAACTACATGGGATGAAATGATTGATTTTCTTCCAAGGGAGGGAAACAAATCAATATGTGAACCAATCTCCCTACTAGATGATACGCTGTATATCTCCTGTGAAGAAGATGGAGTAGAGTCCCTATCACTGACTATGGTCTGAGGCAACCCATGAAGCCTGAAAATCTCTTGAAAGAACAATTCTTCCACCTGTGTAGCCATGTATGTAGCTATGATCGGAAAGAAGTGGGCATATTTTGTTAAACGATCTATAACCACATATATATAGTCTCTCCCCTGAGCTTTAGGCAAGCCCGTAATAAAGTCCATGGGTAGGCATTCCCACTTCCTATCAGGAATCGAAAGGGGTTGTAATAAACCTGTCGAGTAAGTGTGCTCTTGTTTGTTCTGCTGACAAACGAGACACTCCCTAACATACTGAAGGACATCGGCCTTGAGTCCTTTCCATGTAAAACTCTCCTTGATCTGCTTGTAAGTTTTGAAGTATCCTGGGTGTCTTGCAGTAGGCACATCATGGAAAGCCCTCAGTATTATATTCTTCACCTCTGACCCTGGTGTCAAATATATCCTACCCTTATAAATTATGAGCTCATTGACAACTGCATATCTGCTATCCTAAACTGACCCCTCAATGATCCCAAATTCCCATGTATCCTTGGCGTATTCTACCACAATCAGGTGCCTCCAATCCTCTGAGATCTAAACCATGTTTTTCAAGTGTGGTCTGCGAGATAGAGCATCAACAACAACATTCTTAGTACCCTTGAAGTATGTAATGTCGAAGTCATATGACTGAAGCTTAATGACCCATTTCTACTGGTGGTCATTAAGATCTCATTGCCCCAAAAAGTTTCTAAGACTATTATGGTCAGTTTTTATACAAAATTTACTGCCAATGAGATATTGTTTGAATTTGGCCAGAGCGTGCATAATGGCCAACATCTCTTTATCATAAATACTATGCCCTCTCTCTGGTCCCCTGAGCTTCCTAATCACAACAATCGGGTGTTTCTCCTACATAATCACAACACCAATTCCCTCACCTGAGGTGTCACAATGAAGCTCAAATGGCTTCGTGAAGTCTGGCAGAGCAAGAATAGGACAAGTGGTCATAATCTGTTTGAATTTCATGAAGTACTCCTGTGCCTCCGGAGTCCACATGAAAGCACCTTTCTTCATCAAGTCCGTGAGTGGTCCTACATGACGCGAATAATTGCTGACAAACCGGCAATAAAAACCACATAACCCCAGAAATCCGTGCAACTGTGTGAGATTCTCTGGAGTGGGCCAATCGATAATGGCTCATATCTTGTCAGGATCCATCCTCACACCCTATGCATCAATAATATGACCCAAATATAATAATTTTGTCATGCCAAGGTCACACTTCGATTCTTTCACATACAAAGACTCACTATCCAAAATCCTGAACACTGCATCCAAGTGAACAAGGTGATCCTCCCACGTTTGACTATATACCAGTGTATCATCAAAGAATACAAGTACAAACCTCCTCAACTGTGATTGGAAGATTCTGTTCATTGTGTCCTAGAACTTAGCTAGGGCATTGGTTAGCCCAAATGGCATAACCACAAACTCGAAATGCCCACAGTGGCATCTAAATGTCATTTTCTCTATATCCTACTCACGCACCCTGATTTGATGATAACCATATCGCAAGTCAATTTTTGAAAGAAACAAGCACCATGTAGCTCGTCGATCCGTGGGATGGGGTATCTATTTTTAATGGTCCTCTTACTCAAAACCTTGTAGTCGATGTACATGCAAAGAGTACCATCCTTCTTCTTAACTAAAACCACCAAGGAGGAAAATGGTGATTTGCTCGACCGAATGTGACCCATGGTGAGCAACTCCTTAATGGTTTTTTCTATCTCATCCTTAATATGTTTCAGATGCCTGTATGGAGTAATCATGATGGCCTTAGCGCCCTCTTCTAGCTCTATGATATGCTCAATACCCCTATCAGGAGGTCTACCTGGTGGGATGTCATTAAAAACCTTCCCATGTTTAATTTTGATCTCCCTTATATCTAGATGATATTATGTTTTATGCTCCCCCTCCTGAGTTTGCATTAGCACACATTCAGCTACCCAATCCACCATATTGTGCCGCATGAGGCTCTCCATCCTCCTAAATGACAACATCCTGAAACTGCTATCTCTAATGGCTTTTAGTATCTGAGTCTTTCCCTCTACCTCAAAACTCATTTCCATCTCACGAAGATCAAGAGTGAATTTTCCAATAGCATGGAGCCATCTCATCCCCAAAAGTACATCTATGTCCCCCATGTTTACCACATAGTAATCAACCTTAAAGTTATAGTTATTAAGGCGCATCGGGAGATCTTTGACCATTCTTTCGCACTTAAGGGTATATCCATCTGCCACTTTCACCCTTATACCTTCAAACTCCTCAGTCATAATCCCACGCTTCTCCACAAAGCGTGCAACAATAAAATTATGAGTGGCACCTGTGTCCAAAAGAGTGATGACCTTTTGACCTGCTAGGACATCACACATCACACATCTAAAAGACCCTTCTTGTTGGATACTAGTAATTTGTGCCTCCTGTAGATGGACCTCCCCTTCCTTTTTCTCCTCTTTTTCTGACTTTTCATCATCTGATTCTTCTTGACCAGCTTGCTGGTCAAAATTTTTAGATTCTAAATCTTCATAAAAATCCCACATAGCACAGTTAGCTTTTCCCTTCGGCCTTAAGGGGAAATCATGATTTGCGTCATATGGACCCTTGCAGTAGAAACAAAGCTTTCATTTTCGCAAATCATTTAATGTTTCACAATCAAATGGAGCTGCTGATTTTCCCTTTTGATCTCCCTTAAAATCAGATTTTTCTTTGTTCTTGGGAAATGTTTTATTATCTCTAAATGAAGAAGGGCCCTTTGTGCCAAACTTGCTTGATGATCTGAACTTGCTGGATGGGGCTGCAAGTTCCATAATCCTTTCCTTCTTCATTGCTTCCTGTGGTGTTGGTGGATCGAAAGCCTTAACCCACCCACATAATGGCTCCAGTAACCCCTCAATGAAAAGCACAACCAACCTCCTCTCTGAAATGTTTGTAACCATTACAAACAACCTCTGAAAATCACTGATATAGCCCTCTAAGCTGCTAGTTTGTTGAAGTTGTGCCAAATCCCTAAAATAGACTTTTGGATCCTTTTTATCAAAGTGATCAACCAATCTATCCACAAACTCCTGGTAGGTGATGATACAGTCGTGCTGTAGTGTAACCATTCCTTGATACCACCAGTCATGGGCTACTCCCTCTAAATGTAACGTGGAAAACTTGATTGCTTCTTCCTCAAGAAAGTGTCTAGCCAATGAATCCAAGACTGTATTGTCACCTTGCCGCTACCATCAAAGTAAAGTAGGGTGATCTTGTTGGCCACATGCTTCAAGTCCCTATTTTGGTTTTGAGGCCTATTCCCCTGTCGAGCCTGTAATAGTCCCTCCTCGATTGAACAAATTGATCAAAGTGCATGAGCTCTCATGCCTCAGGTGTTAGTTTCCGCCACTCATCATGTGCAACCATGTATGCATTTGCAAAGGTTGGTTCCTCAACCTCTTCCATATTCTCCTCCGCTCACTCTTCCCTCAAGAAAGCGGGTCAAGTAGGCCTATCTGCAGTGTGGGATGGTGCTCTTTGTACTCTCTGTGACCCTGCTACACTCCTGTCATCATCTTGATCCTGACATTGCCTCCTAGGTAAATTCAACTGCTACAAGGTATCTGAGAGCTGCTGCAATACAACAACTACCTTCTGTTGACCAACTCGTAAATCCCTTAAAGTCTCTCTCACTTCTTTGTCACCATCTCTATCATCATCTCTCCTTTCATTCCTGTGTGGACCCTCTTCTGATCTGTCCCCCATATCTGTCAAAGGTTCCTCTACAAATGGATTATCTCTTTGCCAATCTGCCTCTGATTCCCCTTTACTGTGTGTGAAATATTTATGGTGACTACTCATGTGCCTTCAACCCTCCAAGATGGCAGGAAATTGGCTCTGATACCAATGTAATAATACTCCGTGCCCTAATTTTTTATGTTGGTTTGTTTTGTGTTTTGATGTTTTATGAGGGTTTTTTTGATTTGTTTTGCTTTTTTTGAAATGTTTGCAAGAAATAAAATGCATGCATAAAGAAAATACAATAACTAAGATAGAGAACTACTCCAATAGATGATTTATTTGCTCAATAATTGCAAGAACAAGTTCCTACAATCATACCCGATTTTATTTGGAGTCATGCAACTACTATACAATAATTTCAGACCAAAATGCAACCCTTTACATCCCTACAGATGTTCAATTCTTCCCAACTAGCTTGCCTTTCTGACTAGAAATGGTGCGGCTAGCTTCTGCAGACCTAGGTGCTCCCTTTAACAATTTTTATTGACTTTTTTGTGGCTCCAATGTCAAAATCGTCCCCTCCTTGCAAGGCCAACCCCTATTGTGATTGGTGGCTGATTAATACAAATCTGGCCCTCCTAAATTTACTACCAATGGATGCACATAGTCTGATTAAAAATCTGCACTTATTCGGACAATACATTTCTAGAAATTACTTCTCTAATAAGCTCAATGTCGACCTCTAAATAAAGCCAACCCAAGGAGCAACTTCAGATGAATATTCCACACCCTCAAATTGTTGATGCAATGAAGTCTTCACGTTCTCCAATGCCGATACTCTGGAACAAACTGTAGAAACCCCAATTTCTTCTCCAAAGCCAAAAAAGACAAGTCTTCTCAACAAAACAACAATCATCATAATGAATCCTTGTACAATTCCCAAGAGATAAAAAGACTTCTCACATTAGGGTTTGATTTAACCCAAAAAATTCTTCTTCTTCAATTTTGAGATGAGTCATAATATTACTTTTAATTTTCATTTAAGTCTCAATAGTTGGTGCATAAATATTACCATTTAATTTAATTGCTCAACTGGCCCCAACTGATGAGAACTCGACCCTTCACTTAAGACACTTAAGTTATAATATAAAATTATATTATAACTTAATATTATAAGCTCAAAACCATTAATATTTATTTTAATCAAATAAATATTAATATCTCCATTATTACTCAACATTTTTGCACACCATCAAAACTAGGAGTTGGTATGAGGAAACTGCATATGACCATATCCCCTTACTAAAAATAGCAGGGTCCCATCTCTAGCATTTTTGACTTACTATAAATAGCAAGTCCTTCATACGGAGTCCTGTAGACCTCACATGAACACCAATCCTGCATAGCTCTGACTATTGAAGAAGTTGCATCCCTCAATGGACCGTCTATCCAATCTCATTAGCGTACGAGGATCACAATAATAGGCTAATCTACTAAATACAGATGTCTCACTTTGGAGGGGACATCACACTTGCATTGTTTGGCTATCATCACAAACAATAAAATGTACAAGTTTGAGGAATAATTTAAATTTTCTATACCCTTTTTGACAATCAAAATTTCCTTTTCATATATATATATGGCAATTCCCCTCAACGTGGGAGAAAGTTCTTGACTTATATCCACAAGTTTCTTTCTTCCCATTTGGATTTTATTGAGATAGTACAACAAACCATGTGGCATTTGAAGCATTAGTAGCTAAGATGAGAGGAATACCTAGCTGGAGCATTTGATGCTCTGATATTTTTGTGCACTTAGTTTTAATGTATTTTATTACTTGAGAGGATTTTTTATCCCATTATAGACCATCTTTTTTAACATGTTTACGCAAAGTTTTCTTGGCCTATTCTAGGTTGTTAAAAAATTGAGAAACATAATTCAAATATCCTACAAATGATTGGATTTACCTTTTATCTTGAAATTCCTTTATCCTTGTCGAGATATGCTCTTACAACCTTTAATCTTACCTTTGTTTAAATGAAGACAAAGAAAATTAATGTTAATCTAGGCAATTGTCATTTTCTTTTCTAAGAGATAAATGTCACTAGATTTTATAGCTTTATATAATTATTACAAATGCTATATATGCTCACCCATTGATTTAGAAAAGACAAGAATGCCATCCATGCATATTGCAAAAAAACATCTACATATATAAATATATACACAAGACTATATGATGATGATGATATATAAACATATTTACATACAAGATTGTTTTGTAAAAATGATGGATCATTTAAGCTCACGTGAGAAGAAAATTTTAAACTATTTAAAGAAATAGAAATTATAGTCCCTCCTTACCTTGATTTTCACCATTTGTATCCATCTATACTAATAGAAATGAGAAATGAAAATTGCAATGATGATGAAGAGAAACAAGATATCTAGATGTTACATACAAGAAATGGATTTGATATACATATACCTTTTCAAACATTTAGATTTATTGTAAAATTCTATCCTATACATACAAATAAAATTTAACACAAAAAGTATAATATAAAAAATTAAAAATAAATAAATAAAGTTAGATTAATTTAACAAACAAAATTTTAACTTTTATTATAATTTATAATTAAATAAAAAATAAAATAAAATAAAAAACCTCATATAAAATAAAAAATTATTATATAAATTTAATATTTTACCAAAAAATAAAAATATACAATATTTAACCCATATAAAATTTAAAAATAAATTAAATTAAATTAATTTAACAAAAAAATTAAAGTTTAGAAATTTAAAGTAAAAACAAAATGTACCAAGGATTTTTGTTTGAAAAAAATGAAGTTTAGAAGTTGAAGGGTTATTCATGGAAAACAGAAATCCCTTTCGCCACAGCAGAAATGAGACATAAGGCATGGAAACAATGGTATAATGGGTATTTTATTAATTAGGGATGGGTATTGTTATGAACTTCTATTAGTTGACAAAGGGTTTCACAGGTTCAAGTGGAGGATGAAGAATATGAGTTCAAATTTGTGAGTTGATAGAAGATAAATTACAAACTTTTGGGGGAATATTTGTGAGCTGGTGAAATTTCAATTACATGTATGCATGGAGTTTGTGTTGGAAATAAGTTACATCTCGACTGACAATGGATTGGTCATAAATGGATCAGTAGTTCAGTTGGTAGAGCACTCCAACAACAAATGAAAAGTCCTAGGTTTGAATCCTAGCTGGTCCATATGACCTGTAGCTCAACATGTGGTATTAGAGTCAGGCTAGGAGCCCCAAGTACTTGCAATATGGTTTAGGGGGATGTTGAAAATAAGCCACACCTAGATCAACGATGGACTGGCTACAAAAGAACCAATAGCTCAATTGATAAAGCACTCTGCTAGCAAGTAAAAGATATTAAGAAAGTCTTCATTGATCCATATAAACTGTGAATCAATAGTTTGTCTAGCATTGCACTTAGAAATCTAAAAAAGTAGAAATTCAAAATAATTAACCTATTTACAGAAATAGATAAATAAAATTAACATATATATTGTATAAAAAATGCACCAACTTTTAGTTTAAAAAAACCTCTACTTATCCTTCCCTTCTCATCTCATCTCAATTTCCAATCTGTCTCTAAAATCTTTATTTCTAATAAAAATCAAAATCTTACCATTGCTTTTACCTTTCTCATCTCATCTCTATTTCTAAATCTAGTAGAGCCCTTCTCGACTTATACCTATTTCTAATTTGTTTATGAAGTTGATGAATAAATTGCAAAGTAATATGGTTAGATTTCTCTTTTTTTTTTAGATTTCCCTAATTGGAATATTCTAGTAAGCATGGACAATTGTCTTATAATGTTTTTAATAGTCTACAAATTTGCGTAAAACATAAACTGAAAGATAGATAATTGACAAAACCATAATGAAATTCCCATATGATCATATTGGGTGATCATAAATTTCAAAACTGACTCACATTATTAGTACATAGGGGAGAGAATCCAGTAGTTGAGCACCCTAACTTCGCACTTCTCAAAATCCTACGTGAAAATTTCATATCACTCCCAATTTTTTACAGCAGCTTACTTGACAAGTCTCCTGCTTATAACTTTCGTTTCAGGGCCACATCATTAAATATGATGCCACATCAGCATGCTTTTTGTCAAGGTGTCCAAAAAGGCCTAAAAAAAAGTGAGACCAATACTTGTGCATTCACATCTTGGGTAGTTGAGCGCTGATGTGGCATCACATGATTGGTTGCTTTTTAGATCAAAGAAATACATTTTGTTTAATTATGGATAGTCAAGTCACATCTATTGAACATTATATAAACAACTACTATCACAACTATTAGACATTAAATAAACAACTACTATCACAACTATTGAAACATGCTCAACTATAGGTCCTCTCCCCTAGACACATTTTTAATACTAAAATGGTGGTCCCACGTAGGGTACATGAAATTTCATCATGTGTGTACCTAAAGGTCCTTGATTTTTTATTCTTTGATTACAGAGTTCATCCCTAGAATCCACAAAACTCTCAATCTTCAACAGGGAGCTGGGGTGGAAATTGAAGCCTGAGTTGCTCCTCAGATTTAGAAAAAGTTTGAGACTTAAACAGATTGACCATTTGAAACATAAAAATAAAAGCAGCTGCTTCCTCCATGGTTTCCCTTTAACCTCAACTGGAATCCACAAAAGACGCAGCTTTCTACAGGTTGGTGTTGTAATTAGCCTTCTTAAGCAATAGTTGCTCCTCAAATTTAGAAACAGTTTTTAGACTCCAGCAGATTGCATGGGACCATCTGAAACATAAAAATGGGAGCAGCAGCTCCCTCCAAAACTTCCCTTTAACCTCAACTAACTGCAAATATTCTCAATTAAAACGTCTACCTGTCTCTCTTATCTCCATTTCCATTTTGTTCCTAAATCTTTATTTCTTAAAAAAATAAGATGCTTTTTATATAGTAGGAAGCAGTACCCTTCTCTCCTCATCCCCAGTTCCAATCCCTTTCTAAAATCTTCACATTAAAAACATCAAATGTTAACATATTAGTTGAAAGTAGTTTTCTGAAATACTATTATGGAGCAGTGCAATATGCAGTGAATAAATTATATGGGTAGATTTGCTTCATTTCCTCAAATTTCCCTGATTGGAATAAACCAGTAACATAATTTCATTTGAAGGAAGCACAGACAGCTTTCAAAACCGTCATAAAATTCCTGTTTGACATCAAGGGCTGACAGTCAAATTCCAGGACTGATTCCCATTAAAAACCACCTACAAACATTTTTAATACCAACCTAGTAGTCCCGTGGAAAGAAAATATGGATTTGGTTTTGTATTTTCTGCCCTGCTGCTGTGTTTTCAATTTTTTTACCAATAATTAACAGTAAATTTTTACTGGGTAATGTCAGAGCATTATCATAATGAAAACTCAGATTCAAATCCCCCAAGAACTGTTAGTTTTGCTACTGTATAGCCGTGTGAATGTCAACTTCTGTGTTAAAGAAAAAAATAATTATTGTCATTTTTCAAAAAGAAATTCTTACAATCCTAAAATTGGCAAACTATCAGCTCCTGAATTTTACAAGCAGTTTTAGACTTGAACAGATTGAATGGAACCATTTGAAACATAAAAATAGAAGCAACGGCCTCCTCCATGGCTCCCCCGCCTAACTTTAAGATTGTATTGGACTGCAAACAAAGTAATCTCAAAACTATATAACTTCAACAAGGGAGAAGATTACCTGTTGAACATAGACTTTTAAGAGCTTTTAGCCCACTAAAAACTTATCATCACTATCAGATAAACTGTCCTGTATCTCCACCTAGGAATATAACTCCTTGTAGCCTTCTTTCTGCAACTACCTCAAACTGATGCTCTGATTTATGATGTTGATTAAACCTACCAAGAATACATGCACCTGCCTGAGACTGATAACATGTTTCACACAAATCAAATCCCATAGACTCGGTACAATCTTTACATTTATACCTCTTTCCCACAATGGGACAGAACCCACAGTTATAACATCCAACACCTACATGAACTGTTTCCCTTTGGTATGACGTCTCTGCTATCTCATCAGTTGGGGACTCCTGCTTAGGCTGTTTATTTTGCACGAGTATTGACTTCTCTCTCTCTGCATATTCCACTGTGAACATGCTCTGTAAGAAGTAATGCAGCTCCAGACAAACAGCCCATGATTTTGCAGGGTGCAAGCTTTGACAAACTTGGCATTTAAGAGTTGTTCCTTGAAAGACATTATAATCAACGCATGACTCACAGAATGCATGCCCACAATTGAGTACTGTGGGACGATAAATTAGATCTTTGCAATGGGCACACAAAACATCACTTATCCTAAGTTTGCTTTCTGAAATAGAAGTTCCTGCATTTGCCTGATCATTCAAATCCCAAGTACCCAATTGTGAAGAGGGGGTAACTTCTTCTTTCTCCAATTCTAAGACCTCACTTTCTTGACCATTCAAATCCAGAGTAACCAATTGAGTAGAGAAGGCACCCCTTTTTCTCTCCCATTCTAAGATCCTTCAGCCCTATTTTTATATTCCTTCGGGAAATGCTTTCATAAAAAGGTACAGCCAGCACCTCTGGCAGATGCTGATATGAACCCCTGCAGACAGCAATGATGTGCTGGAACTATTCATGGCTTTGTAAAGACAATTCAAAAGTAGAAGACGGGATCATATTTCAACAGCAGGTTGCTTGTGCAACTTCCAGGCAGATCTGGCACTGGAAAGCTTCGGCCCCATCATCCATGTTTCTCTCCATCTCACAAATATTAACCTAGAATTATTTGATTTTCAATTATTTGGGGCAATGAACAAGAAATCTACCCAAGTATCTTATCTTAAGCCAGGATTTTATTGCAGAGACGTCGGCTATTCTAAGCTTATGGTTGCTTGCGCTTGTTTTGATTATGGTACCCACTCAACATAAGCATCAATCAAATCCACAGTTTAGAATGTCTCATGTGGAAAAATACAGAGCTGGCGAGAGTTACCATTATTTTCCGGAATATCTTCGCGAACAAATGGCACAACCCTCCACATAGTGATGAAACGAAAGGGCGTGGCACAATGTCATTGGATCTTTATTAAAAAGAAGTGCCATTAATGGCTGTGAGCTGTGAGGACCAGCCTCCCTATCCTCCTTTCTTTCCTTTTGTGGTCATCCTCACCTTTACCTAGTTAACCTTCCTGGGCTTAGAGCGTCGTTTCTTCTTCCACAAGGTCTTCTGAGTTTTCCTTCTTCCCCCTCGGTTTGCTCTTCGCCTTCTGATTGTTTTCCCATCTTCCTCTCCTAGTCCTCTGGCTCTCCTTTCGGATTAAGCTTGCGACTCTCCTTTCCCATGATATCTTCATGTTCTTCTTGGCTTCCTTTTTTTTCATGTTTTTCTAAGAGGAGTTGGCAAACTTGATGAAGTTTTCATGCCGAGATCACGCTGTTTTTGGGACTCATAGGCTGTTTTGACCTATATTATTAAGAATCTTTCATTTCTTTTTTTTCATTTTTTTGGGATCCTCAAAATTTGTCGCTTACTCAGCTTTTTATTCTTCTTTTATTTCTTCCATATTCTTCAAGGTTTGTCATTTAGTCTGTTATTTATTTATTTATTTTTTCCTTTAAAATTAGTTTCTAGATTTATTATTTGTTTTTTTTTTTCAGTTTGAATTTGTTTTTAGATTATTTATTTATAATTGCATGTAGTGGTGTTTGTTGTAATTTTCTCTCTCATATAGATTATTTATTTATAATTGCATATAGTGGTGTTTGTTGTAATTTCCCCCATATATAAAATTACATGTTGTGGTGTTTGTTGTAATTTTCTCTCACTCTTCTATATATATATAGGAAAATTACAACAAACACCACCACATGCAATTATATATATAATTTTCCCCTTATTATATATATATATATATATCCCCTATTTTATATGTATGTATGTATCCCATATTTTATATGTGTGTATACATACATATGTATATGTATATGTACATATATATCTATGTATGTAAATGTATATATATACATATACATATGTATGTATATATACATATACATATATATGTATAGGTATAGGTATATGCATGTATATATTTATATATATGTAGGTATATATGTGTGTATGTGTGTGCATTATTTGTTTTTTTGTTTTTAATTTATTCTTATCCATATGTATTCTTTGCATATTTAATTTTTAGTTTTGACTTTGTTCATTGTGACTTCTCTGTTTGTTTAATTTGTTGGTGATAATTTTTTTTGTTATTTGTTTTTACTTTTCTTCATTTTAATTTTTAAAATTTTATATTGTGTAGTTAGTTGTAATTATTCTTTTTGTTGTTAGATTTTTTCTTTTTTTCTTCTTTGGTGGCCTCTTCTTCCCCTAGGGTCCCTTGAATCCTCTGCCACCTCTTCTCCCATTTATTTAGTCGGCCTAGTTTGCTATTCATTCATTTCTCTTCTCTAGCTAGCTCATCCTAATGAGGATCACATAGTATGATCCAAAATGTTAATGAAAAAAATGTTTACATGGTCAAATCTAGAAACTAACAAGTTAATAAGGATATTTTATTGTTAATGATTATAGCATTTGATGTTATAAAATTTAAGTGTCAATGGTCATATGGGTTAATTTTACAAGCATGTAGTAGTTACATAGAATTTCATAGGACTTCCATTTTTTAGAAGTGTAAAATGGCCTC
>VDFB02106206.1:0-23372 GCA_007258455.2 Sequoia sempervirens | reverse complement strand
AGTTGTCCTTCTTTTGATGCCTCCCCTACTTGTCATGAAGCTTCTTTACAAAATATAACCATGGAATGTGATATAAGCTCTCCTACTAGGGTAGATAGTATGGCACAAGAGAATGAGACCCTAGAGAAAAAACAAGAAAATCTAACCATTGATAACTCCCTTACTTGCGATGAAGTCATTTTAGAAGAACCAACCTTTGAATGTCCTGAACATCTAACTTGTAGTTCTACTAAAAACTCTCCTCCTAGGGAAGATATCATGGTGCAAGAAAAGGATAACATTGAAAATAATGACATAATTCCCTTAGTAGAAGATGATGAAGTAACATTAGACTCTCCTTCACTAAGGGATGTTAATATTATTCAACCTCAACTCATCCTTTACCCACCTTCACACAAACCTCAAACTCAAAACAAACTTGAATTTATCCTCTACCCAACTAAGAATAATATTTCGCAGCAGCCAAGTCATAATAACATTGCTCATACATATAACAACATAAACAATCCACAACCAAGAAAAACACCTTCAACATCGCTCCCATTTCCTAACCCTATCTTACCAGGTCCCCCTCGTTTTCCTCCACAAAGTGGAAAGGAGTATGATCTTGTTAAACAACTAAAGAATACTCTTGCAAATATATCTTTATGGAACCTTATTCAATCCTCCCCTCATTACCACAACATGATTCAAAGCACTTTACAACAAGTTTCTATCCCTTCTAACATGCAATCAAATGACATAGCAGCCATGATTCAAGGAATAAATGTTGGCATTGTTTTCCACCAAAGCAAACTACCTTCTTTCGAAGAACAAAAATGAGGCTTTCATGATAATAGCTAAATACAATAGAAAAAGAAATAAAGAGAACCCGTTCCTCTCTTTAATGTAAAAGTAAAGTGTAAACCTTTTGATAGATTGGTGGATAAATAAAAAATTCAACCTAATTCTTTATCTATTCGAGGATTTGACAATATAGGGAAACAATTGCTTGGTGTGATCACTTTGCCTATTATAGTTGGAAAGGCCACATTAGAAACACCGATCTATGTTATGCCTCACAATATTTCATATAATATTCTTTTAGGTACACTATTGATTAATGAAATGCAAGTAGTGCCTTCTACTCTTCATCATAAAATGAAGTATGTTTACAAAGCACACTTAGATGCCGGTCCCTTGACCCAAATAGAAGGAAAGTAAAAACTTTCAACATTGAAACCAACTACACAAGTGGAACCTATGCAACAAAAAGACAAAGAAAAACATATTGAGGCAGTTATGAAGCTATTAGAAGATGATTGGGGTTCCTTAGATTTCAAACCTACATTCATGGGAGAATACAAGATCATAAACAAATACTTTGAAAAGGGAAAATAAAAAGTGGTAATGTCAACACAAAATTCAGAAGACCCTTCGAAAGCATCCACCTCAACCACTTTAGAACAAAAGACAACAAATTACACAACAATTTTGATGATCTTGACTATGAACAACTGCCAAATCCAAAAGAAATGAAAAATATTTATGGAAAAGGTTATGATCTTATGAAACAAATTGGTTATAGTGGAAAAGGATGTGGTGCTAATGAACAAGGTATCCGTGTCCCTATAGAGCCTAACACACAAGAAAAAACTCATGGTCTTGGTTATCCTTTCATAAAGATCAACCCATCAAACAAGCCTTAACTTAAGATCAACACTCTTACAAAGGTTTCTTCTAAGCCGACTTTAACAGTAGTGCATCCTGAACTGGTAAACACACTAGTGGTCTTGATTGTTATCATTTGCAAGAAAAGAAACAAAAATAAATAAATCTTTGCTTAATGTCAATGTCATCACACAAAACACCAATGATTTGAGTTTGTTAGATTTTACACCCTCCTATAATGGGAGAACAACATCTCGCAATCTAAAGAGTCTTGTGTAGGTATGACACCTTGTACTAAGCAAGAGATATTTTTGTCACCAAATAAATGAACATCTTCTTTTGATCAAGAGAGTATCTTGTCGAGACTCCTCCAAGATCATTTGATATCCCTTCTTTCAAGAACACAATTTTTTTTTATTACAAGATTTCATTTTGTGCATATCATAAAGTTCATGCTCATTCTACTAATGAATGTAAGGCTTTGAGTAGTCAACTTCAGTATCTTAAGGACTGTGGTGCTCCTCCTTAGGTTGAAGCACCTAGTTCCTCTCTTCATTTTGGCTCATCCTTGTCTTGCACTAAGTGGGGGCAAGGGGTTAGATAGCCTTTCCCTCATATACCACTTGTCGTCTCTTTTTGCTAGTTGATCACCTTTCATGTACATATAAGAGCAAGCTTGGGATGTGGACGACATGCCTTAAGTTGGCTCGCATATGACATACTCATCCATGATGTAGCTTATTGGAAACATATGATGTGGCATAGGGATTTCCGAGTAAGTTCTTCTATCTTCTTCTACTTTAAAACACTTGCTCACGAATGGTATTAACGATCGCTTTAAAGTGAGGGCATACATCAACGCTCATGTTTCATTGTGTGATTTCTTTCTTCTTGTGATGTGTCCTTTTCTTGGTGGTGTCATTGGGCTTGATTTCCTCCAAGAGTGATATTTCTTTAACTTGTCCTCTCTTGGAGACATTAGGTATGATGCTCCCTAAGAAGAGACCTTGCATGAACCAAGCAAAATCCCTTTGAACATTCCTTACACTATTTCACATTTACAACATTTGTTATATGACCACCTTGCATTACACACTTTGAATTCCTGTGGAGTCATCTTGTTTGTTGATGAGCTCCAAGCATACAAAGTTTTGCTTGCCTCGTGAAGCTCTAAGTTCATTGTTTGTTCATGAGCTCCAAACATAAGAAGTTTTGCTTATCTCATGAAGCTCGAAGATCATTATTGCGTGATGCCTTATCAAAGTTATTAGAAGGTATAGCTTTGGTATGGTTGTATGGGAGTCGAACGAAGGCATGGCTTCCCTTAACACTTGCATATGTGGGAACATACCGGTCGTGTGTCTCACCCTTTTGGATACACCCTGTAGACAACCTGAAGTTTCGTGGCCCCAAAGTGAGCGTATTGTGGATACTCACCCTGTGGACAACCTGAAATTTGGTGGCCCTAGAGTGAGTGCATTTTTGTCAAAGCAATATCCACCCATCTTATTCTTTTCTTTCTTCCTTATATCTTTGGCATTGTATATTTGTGTATCTTGTTTTGTTGCATATACACCTTGTGTGTGTCCTTTTGTGCTCATGTTGGGTTGACTTAGGATCTTGGATCCTGGGGGCTTGACCACCTCTTAAGTCTTTGTTATCCTAGACCATCCATATTAGTGTGATTGGACCCCTCTGATCGTTCTTTTAGTGTGAGTTTGAAGCAAGTTCATCCTCTCACTAAAGTGGGGAGCTAATGTAGTGTTGAAAATGTTGTTGTGCACTCACACTTAATTAAGAAATAATTAATGATAAATTAGACTTAATGTCACCTTGATCTAGTGTTGTGAGGTGTTTTACACATTCACATTAGGTTTTGGCCCCTTTTAAGCTAAATTAACTTAACTCTACCTTTAATTGAATGTTGTTAAGTGTATTTATTTACACTTTCATATTAAATTTAGGAGGCTTGGAAACTAAGGTGCACCTAATCTAGTGTTGTAATGTGTTTTACACATTCACATGGGATTTAAGGCCCTTCTAATCTAAATAGACCTATTTTTGCCTTAATTTAATGTTGTATATTGTATTTATTTACAATTTCACATTGGATTTCGGGCCCTCTTGTATTTATGACCTTTATATCATCATAAATAGGCCAATAAGACCCTATATTATGCATCCCAAGGCATATTTTGATAAAAAACTAGACAATATCAACATATAAGCTTAATTTACACACTCCCCGATACTTTAGCACTCAAAGTAGGCCTTGTGGGACCTATTTGCCACTTTGGGTGAATGAGTCCCATCTAGTTGGGACCCATTTGCCCAACTTGGCAAATGAGTCCCATTTGGCCTATTTTTAAAGTTTGAGTGTAAAAAATTGGGTTTTAAGTTTAAATTTCTTCTATGTCAGCCTTTGGGATCAAATAAATAGTCATTTGAGTGCATTTCCTATATAAACAAGCTTTCAAATAATTATTTCATCAAGCATTCATGATATCAAGTCAAACAAGCAAGAGTTAAACATTCCAAGACTTCACAAGATCATCTAGAGAGCCTTGAAGGTCATTTCTAAGGCATTCAAGAGCATAATTCTTCATCAATTGTTACAGAAATTCAAGATCCATCATCATGTCAAGCATATCAAACATCAAGCATGTTATTGAGATAGTGTTGTGATGTAGCATTGATGATTCAAGATCAAACATTGTTCTACACCTATTGTCAAGATCAAGATCTACATCCTTCATGGCCATTTCATGTTGAGTTGTAGATTTACAAGACATCATTCAAGGTATTATTGTCCATGATTCATGTTATTTGTTTCATGTTTCATGCCTTCATTTCATTGTCTTATCATTTGGTTTAATTACCTATAAGGGTTTTGACAAGGGAAAGTCCCTATTCCCTAATAATCAACACTTTCTCTCATTCTTTGTGTAATTGCAGATCTAGGTGCTTTGAAGGCTTGGAGGATCATTGAAAACTAGGTAACAAGTTTGGAGAAGGTTGTTGGAATTGTCTCCTCATTTGCAAGGTTGTAATCTTCACTAAAAGTTCACCTACAACCTTGAAATTAGAGTTTTAGATCCGAAAACCTGGAGAAGCAGATTGAGCAGACTGAGAAGAATATATTTAGATTTTGAATTCCCAAAAAAGTGGAATGGGATTGATTTTCCACAAGTGGTGAATGAGTCCCACTATAGGTGTTTTTGGAGATTTTTGCAGATTCAGATACCCTTTTGCCCAAAACTTGTTCTTGTGTAGAAATATAGATTTGGGACTGATTTGCCCAGAATGGCGAATGAGTCCCACTAGGTAAAAAAGTCAGAATTTCCAGCATTTCAGAGCTCCTTCCAGTAATCTTCAAGTTTCCAGGTGCACACATTTCATCTTATGATTTGTTATTCTATTTTGTATGCATTTCTAGGTCATTTATTTCTAGTTTGCATCATATTAGGGTTTTGCATTTCATTGTCTTTTCCAAGTCTCAACTTGATGGTGAACCCCTCTTGTAATATGAAATCATACCCTAGGATACCCTTCTAGCAGATCTCTTGCTTCTATTCTACTCTTGGGGTGAGAGCTCTAGGGAATCCTTGAATGTTAGTTGCAGAAAAGTGGTGCTCTATGTCCTAAACCATAATGCATCCATTTTTGAACCAATCACTAGGTATGAGTCAACTTCCAAGTCATAAGGCAATAGCAAAAAAATGTACTAGTTTCATAATTAAAAAACAATAGATATAAATTTAAATTGGGCCACCCCCAACCATACTCCAACATCGAGAAGTTGAACATAAGAGGGTTTCAAACATCTCATCAACTAGCATCATTAACCATCATTATTGGAAACGAGAAAATTCCACTTCGAAGAAAGGAGTTTCTTGATATGCTCGGGGAAGCAAGAGAAGCTTCACCAACACTGTAAGGAGTCTTGGTTCATCTGTAAGATGGTCATAGTATCAACAACCTTGTTGCTTTGTTTATTGGTGTGTTTAAGTTCAAACTTGTTAACGCCCAAAAGGAGTTTGCAGAGGTCATGAATGATATCTTCCAAAGCCTAACCAGGGTGAGTTGAGCCTTTAACCACATCAATGATTAGTTTTGAGTCCCAATTATTAGTGTTAGAATCAAGGCCTTTAACATATCTTGCAGGAATTGACCTTAATGGATGAGTCCAAATTTGGGATTGATTCGCCCAGAATGGCGAATGAGTCCCACTAGGTGAAAAAGTCAAAATTATAGCATTTTAGAGCTCCTTCTAGTCATCTTCAAGTTTCCAGGGGCATACATTTCATCTTATGATTTGTTATTCTATTTTGTATGCATTTCTAGGTCATTTAATTCTAGTTTACATCATATTAAGGTTTTGCATTTCATTGTCTTTTCCAAATCTCAACTTGATGGTGAACCCCTCTTGTAATATGAAATCATACCCTAGGATACCCTTCTAGTAGATATCTTGCCTCTATTCCACTCTTGGGGTGAGATCTCTAGGAAATCCTTGAATGTTAGTTGGAGAAAAGTGGTTCTCTATGTCCTAAACCACAATGCATCCATTTTTGAACCAATCACCAGGTATGAGTCAACTTCCAAGTCATAAGGTGATAGCAAAAAAATGTACCAGTCTCGTAATTAAAAATAATAGATATAAATTTAAATTGGGCCACCCCGAACCATACTCCAACATCGAGAAGTTGAACATGAGATGGTTTCAAACATCTCATCCACTAACACCATTAACCATCATTATTGGAAATGGGAAAATTCTACTTCGAAGAAAGGAGTTTCTTGATATGTTCAGGGAAGCAAGATAAGCTTCACCAACACCTTAAGGAGTCTTGGTTCATCCCTAAGCTGGTCATAGTATCAACAACCTTGTTGCTTCGTTTATTGGTGTGTTTAAGTTCAAACTTGTCAAAGCCCAAAAGGAGTTTGCAGAGGTCATGAATGATATCTTCCAAAGCGCAACCTAGGTGAGTTGAGCCTTTAACAACATCAATGATTAGTTTTGAGTCCCAATTATTAGTGTTAGCACCAAGGCCTCTAACATATCTTGCCAGAATTGACCTTGACGAGGATCTCAACATTCTTCCCTTGCCAACCATGCCCAGGTTACCACGGGCCACACCATCAAAATTAATCTTACACCAACCAATCGAGGGTGGTAACCATTTAATATTCAATCTGGAAATATTCTTAGTGATGTCAACATTGTAGAAGGTTTGAGGTAAGCCCCATTGTGAAACTATGTTAGATTTAAAGGGAAGGGGAGTGAGGGAATTTGGGCAAGACTAGTGGAAAATCAAGATTTTTTCTAGGAGGTTAGAGAAAGTCGAGAAGACTTCTTTTGGGATTTTTTTCCATATCTTTGAAAATTTGATTGTTTCTTTCCTTGTAGAGACTCCAAAAGAGAGGTGGAGCATTTTCCTCCATAGTTCTTTCATGAAGAGGTGGTGGAAGGGGCTAACCCATTCATCCATAAGGGCTAGCAACACTTTATTCATGGGTCAATTGATATGAAGCTTCTGCAACACATACCCTCAAATTTTGTGAGAAAAGGAGCAATGTAGGAGAATGTGGGGGTTATTTTCTCATCCATTTTCCACATGAAACATTTATTCGATAATTGGAAGCCATGCTTGATGAGGTTGTCTTGCATTAAGATTATATTATGCATGGTTGTCCACTAGAATTTTTTTTTTTTGGAAGGAGATGTTTGTTCTAGACTTTCCATAGATAACATTATAGTTGTGCCCTTTAACAATCGATTGTAAGCCGATTTGATAGAAAAGTCTCCCTTAGGACACTTGCCCAAAAGAAACGATCCACTCTGGGGAAGATAGTGAACCTGATCCTTCAAAGATTATATTGTAGCAATGAAGCTCTTTAGAGAAGGTGATTTTGGCCATCGTAACATATCTAAAGGTTTCTCGAATAATTATCATTCATTAGGTAGTTAGAGACCAAATGGCCAAAGGAGCCTTTAGCCAGGAATTGAAGGTCCTTAAAATTAGGGTGGGAATTGAGGGGTTGGTTGGACAACCAACTGTCATCCTAGAAATGAATGAGATGACAATTCCAAAACTTCCAATTAAGACCCAAAAGATCACACTATGATTTTTGAGGATGTTGTTCCAAATTCAAGAGTCCCATGGGAAGCCCAGTTTAGAGAGCACATTATGAAACCTTGTATGGTTGAGGTACTTAGTGCTCATAATTATACACCAATATTTGTTGTTTAGGGTTAGGTCATAACCAATCTTAGACACCAGTGTTTTATTTAGGTGGGGGTTTTTTTCATTACCCAGACATCCCTGATTTTTTGGGTGGTAGACTTTATCCCATCTAACTAAAGCTAGTCTTTTCCTTTCCTCTATGCCCGACCACAAGAAATTTCTCTAAATTTTTTCAAAATTTTCAACAATGTAGGTAGGGATTTTGAAAAGTGATAGGAAATAAATTGAGATTCATTGGAGAGAGGTAGCAAGGAGTTGTAACTTTTATGTGTTGCTCAATAGCTTGCCTTTCTAGCTAGCTAATTTTTTTGTATGCGTTCCAATATAGAGTTCCAAAAATAGGGGGATACTTCTTTAATAGTGAGGGGGAGCCCCAAATAAATTTCAAGGAGTTCAACATTTTCACAACCTATGATAACCTGAATTTTCTTCCTTAAACCAACATTGGTGTTGAAGAAGTATATCTTACTTTTATCATAATTGATACATTGGCTCAAGGAATCAACATAGTTAGAGATACATTTCTTCCAAAACTTGGTCTCAACTACCGAAGTGGTGCCAAAGAGGATGGTATCATCACAAACCATTGCAAAGTTGAAGGAGGGAGAGTTGAGACAACTTTGACACCTCTAAGGCCACCATTATCAATGAGATTTAGAATGTTCCTTCCTAAAACCTCCACGACCAATACAAATAGGTAAGGAGAAAGGGGGTTCCCTTGTTGAATACCTTGCTTAGCCCCAAAGAAACCCCTTGGAATTCCATTTAGAAGGATCAAGTACTTGATAATGGTTACACATTCTCTTATAAGGCTAATTGAACACTCATGAAATCCCACTTTCTTTGAGACTTTAAACATGAAGTCCCAATCAACCCTATCATATGTTTTTGATATGCCAAGTTTGAGAGTCATGTCAGGGAGAACACTCCTTTCCATCGAATGTAAAACCTCATGAGTTGAAATAGTCACATAAAAAATTCGGTGTTTAGGGACAAAACCTTTTTGGTTTACATTTCAAATCAAATTTTTCAACAAGGGTTTAATCATGTTCACCAAAACTTTGGAGAAGATCTTATAGATTGTATTACATAATATAATAGGTTTGAAATCAGTTAGACTAGCAGAATCTTGAACTTTTGGGATAAGAGCAATGTAAGAGTAGTTGAGTTTTCTTAAAATTTACCAATACAAAAGAAGTCTTTGGCCACCATAGTGATGTCAAAGCCAACTATGTCTCAAAATTCTTGGAAAGTCAAAGGGAACCCAACTAGACCCAGGGCCTTATAAGATCCCATAGATAAAGTAGAAAGCTTGAATTCTTCATGAAAGATTGGAGCAATGAGGTGGGCATTATCTTCAAGAGATAGAGTGGTTGGTAGGTATTTTAATAATGGTTCTTCCATTGCAGGGTCACAAGTAAGGGATCGATAAAAATAGGCTCGAAGAAAGTAGTCACAAGACAATTGCCCAATTTGGATATCATCTGTGACTTGTATACCATGCTCATTTTTGAGGGATGAGATGGTGTTCTTTTTTTTGTGTATTATAGCAAACTTGTGGAAGAAAGCCAAGTTCTTGTCTTCCTCCTTTAGCCACTAGATCCTTGTTTCCATAATTTTTTTTTCTTTTTTTAGGATTTCTTTCCAGTTCATGTGTAAGGATTCTTCAACAAGATGAGTATCCTTAGAAAGGTCCCCATTATCAAATTGGATTTAGATATCAATAAGTTTTTCAATCAACTCCTTTTTCACCAAAATATTTCCAAAATTAATCCCGTTCCATCCCTTCACCTTCTCTTTTGTCAGATTTAGTTTTTGGTACATTCTGTACATTGCTGTACCTTGGAAGGGGGTGTTCCACCAATTGAGGATGCAATCTCTAAAATTAGGATGGGTAGTCCACATGATTTGATAGCGGATTGGGAAAGGTACCCTATAGGTTTGTCACCTTAGGAAAGAAGTAGGGGATTATGATCCAAGATAGTTTGAGGCATGGCCACTAGGTTGGAGTTGCAACCAATGTTCTCGTTAGAGGAGACCATAAAATGATCAATTTTGACCTAGATAAGATTATTATCTTTCTTGCCAATAGTGGCATGGTATGATGGTTAAGTTGTGGTGTTGTCCTTTCCATCAAGGTTCAAACCCCATTGGGGTATAATTGTTGAATGTTTAAATTGGGGATGAGGTCCTCCATTTGCGACCTTATCGATTCATAACTCCAAGTCAAAAACGTTTACCTCTTAATAAAAAAAATTTATTACCTTTCTTGTGGTTGGTCCAAGTCAAAGGCTACACTTGTAATTCAGTGTCCATTAGGTTTGTTGTGTTGATGAAGTCCGTCAGATCTGTCATACTATCAGTGTAGTCAGTCAATCCCCTAAGTTTCTCAAAAGGGAAAAGGGGGTTATTAAAGTCACCTACTATCAATTAGTAATAATTCTTATTAACCATCATTTGTCACTAGATGTCTTCCCAAACAAATTTACGAGTGTTACAAAAGTTGGGGGCATAAAGCTTGATAAGGATCCAAGAACAAAGAGGTTTAGAAAACTTGACAATCAGATTGCTGACAAAGAGAAACAGTAGAGTACTAGAATCCACCATTGGGTTCCACATAATCACAATACCACCAAAGGATTCTTGAGAATCCCTTATAAAAAACTTGGCCAAATACTAGATAAAGTTTTCCATAAGCTGGAAGGTAGCTTGATTCATTTTAACTTCTTGGATCAAGAGGATATCTATCTCATTCTCGAGGATATAGGTCTTGAGACAGTTGTTTTTGAGGGCTATTTAGGTCTCTCACATTCTAAGAGAGGAACTTCATTTACGATGTTTGGTAGAGGTTGAATCCAAGGTCCTTTATCTTCCAATAGCAATATCTCTTGTTACTTCCTTTTGTCTTGTCTGACGTTGGGAGGGCCTATCTGCTTATGAATGTGAAGGTATTTGTTTGATTATATGGACATGTGATGATTATTCAAAATTGTAGATTTTTCTTAAGAATATCTAGATTTGGAGTATTGAAAAAAATAATATTCATATTAGTTATTTTTCAACCAACATTTTTCAAGGTAATAAAAATATATTTGTAAAGACTATTATTATGTTTTTCTATGTACATGTATTTGGTTGGTCATGTAGACATGGTCCCTTGAAATCATAGAGCATTTCTAAGAATATCTAGATTTGGAGTATTAAAGAGAACAATACTTAATTTAGATAATTTGTTGTCAACCAATATTTTGTGAACGCCATAAAGATTATTTTAGGAAGTTAATCTTGAGGTGAATGCAAATCTCCACAATTTAACATTTAATCTTAAATATTACAAGTCCTTGTGAACTAACAAGAATTGAGGTTTGTGTGAATTGGGTAAATGTTCTACACATTTTACTATATCAAAGTTATGGTTCATGGATCAAATATATATTGCACAAAAGAGAACAAACTTGCTCTCTACAAAATATGAGGTTGTAGATTTGACCCATAAAAAATTTCAAAATTGTATTAGAGTTTTGAGATACTACATTTAAAGCATTTATTTTCTTGTTCTTGCATCTAGGAAATATTGCTTTACACCACAAGGTTTTTGTTTCATTCTGTAATTTCAAAAGGATATTTTTGTAATTATTATTTTCAAATGAATTGGTATTTATTATAGTTTTTATTTATTGAACCTTATTATGTTGAAAGACATTCTAGATGGTAATGAGGTAAGGAATGTCATTGAACAATCAACATATATTTAAAAATATGAAAATTGTAAATAATTCTTGAATATTCTTGAAGTAAAAATAAAATCTTAAGTAAATAAAAGTAACTCTTCAAATGAAAATAAACTAAATAATGAGAATAAAATAATTCAAAAATACCCTAAAGGAAAATAAGAATACATAAGTAAATAAAATAAATCTTCAATAAACAACTTAAAACATGTTTAAAGTAAAAAATAAAATTGAGTAAATAAAATAACTCAAGTAAATAAAATAATTATGAAGTAAATAAAAATAACTTTTCAAAATTTTCTTTTCATTAGTGTTTTGGATCATATTACATGATCTACCATTAGATTGAGATAGTAAGAGAAGGGAATGGATCATCGAGAAACAAAAATAACATTTCTCTTCTATTGCTATCTTGACTTGATGGATCATGAAGTATGATTTGAAATGTTGATGAAGAAAAAAATTACACTCTTAAATAAATAAAATAACACAACATTTACAAGGAAATCAAATAATTATGTAAGTGTAGCTATGATGAAGAAATTCAAAGTACTGCCTATTTGTAATAGACAATTTTATTCCTGAAAGAAACATGATATGTCAAATTAAATCAACAAATTAAATTATTGTCAAAGCTCTCACTATAATTGGTCTAGATCCATGACTTTGTGAAAGGAATCTTTAAACTAAAGAATAGGTTTGACCTCATTAATCAAAGAAATTAATTGTAATGTTGGGAGCTCCCAAATGTCAAACTAGCAATCTCCAAACAAAAAAGATAACTTGGATTTGAAATCACACAAAGCTCCCATTGAAGTGATATCTGAAGTCTCTTAGCAAATTGTTTGCTATAAAGTCTCAAAGTACAACTCTAGTAGTGTTATAGTTAAATAAAATCACCTACATAAGTTAACTATAATTCCCATAAATTTCCTCTATAACTCAATCGATTTGAAATTCCTATACATGTTTGTTATAGGTTATATTAAAATGGTCAAAGTGTCAAAAATTTACAACCCATAGCTCCATGACATCCAAATAGTTTTACAACAAAAATTTATCACACTTATGGCACCATCAACACAATAAAGATCCACTTCTTTAAGTTTTTCATGTACCATGTATGTACAAGCAACCCATAGAACTAACATAGATGTAACATCCAAAAGATGATAATAAGCATGATCAATTCTCCAACAACTAGATTTCACAACCCTATGA
Source organism: Sequoia sempervirens (assembly GCA_007258455.2). NCBI lineage: Eukaryota > Viridiplantae > Streptophyta > Pinopsida > Cupressales > Cupressaceae > Sequoia > Sequoia sempervirens. The sequence goes on along the minus strand of VDFB02106206.1, from coordinate 10,522 downwards.
CATCTAATTAGTCTATGAAAAATATTTTCCACATATAAGACACCACCAACACTCTAAAGACTACTACTTTGAGTCTGCATATAACATGCAGTTACACACAACTCATATTACTACCATAGAAATGACATCCTAAAAGTAATAGAAAGCATGGCTAATATCCAATTGAAACTAAGGAATTCACAAAACTTATAGATCTTGAAATAGTGTAGCAAGCATATTCACCTTTATATTAGCAAACGGACAATAAACAAGAAAAAACATGTAGATACTCCACAACATTGGCATCAATTCCAAACCTAACTTCAAAATATTACAAATCTATATAACTGAAATAATCACAGTGCAAGCATTTGATTGCCACAATATTTTTTACTAATTAATTGCATACGAACAAATTTACATTAAGAAAGTAAAAAAAAAATGTTTTCAAACCCTATACAAAGCAAGCATGTAAAGTTAGTAATTATAAACTATTATAATTTACAAAAATAAATCACTTCAGAGATCTAGCAAGCTACAATTTTTCAAATATAAAAATTTGTAAAACCACATATTCATTAGGGAGCCACCATGCAAATATGAATGTTGCAAAGATAGTTGTCGTTGCACCAAAAATCAACTTGTTAATGCCCGATACAACGCTAGAGTTAATGAATCCACGAGAGGCGGTTAAGCCATGACATGAACCCAAGCGTTGTGTTGCACAACACAAGTAGACCAAGGGTACACACCTTGCAACAATTCCCTCCCCCAGTACAAGGGGTTCGAACTCGTGACCTAGGTTTTGATACCAATTATTGCAAAGATAGTTGTCGTTTTACCAAAAGATCGACCTGTTAATGCTTGATACAACCACCAAATTTAATTAATCCAGAGGTGGTTAAGCCATGTCACAAACCCAAGCGCAGGAGAGCACCCAGGTCACTAAATGCCTTTAAGAGTCCAATATGTTAATTTTGTAATAATTCAAGTCAAAATGATGTTTCAATGCTTTGTAAAGGATAATTTAAATGTAATAAAGTCATAAAAGGAGTCACTAGGTTGTAAAAGTGGGACAAAATGCAAATAATGCAATATTGACAAAAAAATGTCAAACAAAAAGAGCATAAAATAAGAAAAATCAAGAAATCAAGGAATAGGAAGGGACAATTCAGTGGAGAAAGCAGTTAGGAAGTTGAAAGATGAATAGGAAGTTTCCTTTTGAATGTAAAACAACTATAAAAGGATGTACATGGTGAGGGAAAAGGGGGATCTTGTAATTCAAATTCACAAAAAGCAATAAAGTACCCCTGTTCAGTTATTTTGGAAAGCTTATCTCTCTTGTTTTCAGTTTGCATAGTGATTCAGAAATTCTAAGATTTTGATTCTTGTCAAGGGAAGAGTCTTTTATCATTCTTGAAAGGTGTAGGAGTAGCAAATTTAGTATTAAAGAAAATTGAACTTATTTTCTAAGTTCGGTCTGTGAACACACAGAGTTGTTTTGAGAGTTTTTTAAAATGTTAAGACCCATCCCACCGATGGAAGCCCAGTAGGAAGGTGGGATGGGATGAGTAGGATGTTGTACTTTGTATATTTTGTTGTGTAGATGTGTGTGTGTGCAGGGGTAAGCATGGAGATGGAAGACTTGCTGTGTTAATGAAGAAAATCTGAGTTTTCCAGTCAAAGTGGATGGTTACTAGTATGACAGTGGAGAAATGGAAAAAGTATGGACTAGGTGATGTTTCCAAAGGTCTTGGAAGATGTAGTTGGTTGTGTTCCAAGTGTTGGCAGGGGTCTTGGAGGTCTGTAAGTGCTTCAGTCATGAAACCCTCCTTAATTTGTGCTTTTACACCCTATAAACAAGGGTTTAGTGGATCAGATTATTTTTATGGTTTTTAGTCCTTACAAATGGTGAAATCATGAGTTTTGAGGAATTATTAGTGACTATTAGAGGTTGATAATGGTTTGGGAGTAATGTAAGAGGGGTCTCCTTTGTAAAACAGACCTATTCTAGTAGCCTTTTTAGGCGCACAGTCTGAGAAACTAAGTATTTTCTTTGGGACAATCACTGTAAGCTTTTTGTTTTGTTGAAGTGGATAGTAAGGTATGTCTAAAGAAGCATTTGGTGCTTGGAAATTGCATATGGATTGTGAGATTTACCTGATCTAGGGTAAAGAGTCTAAATTGACAAAATGGTGCTTATTTGCATAGTTAAGGATAATCTGATGAAACAGTATTTGGGAATGTTGAATACTAACCTATATGATGTTGTTAAGGTTATTTCAGTGTTTGGGAAAGGTATGGAAGGTAGAGTTTGGTATTATGGTGATGTTCTTGGACTTGTGGATTCAATGTGCTAGGTAAGGTTTATGTGCAAAATTTGATAATCTGACAGAACAGTGATATGAGAATTTGTATTTAGCTTATTTTCATTAAGATGATGATGTTTTCAATGATTTAGAAGTTTGGTAATGCAGAGGTACATGATCGGTTGCCTTGGTTGTGAGTTATGTTGAGGATTTTATGTTTAAGTATGGATTGGTTAGGTTGGTGTTGATGTTTTGTGATGGTAAAGATGAATTTTGCATCTAATTTTGATGTGGTCTGTTGATTTTGGAAAAAGGAAGATTGATAGCTTGTAAATAGTTGATGGATTGTGAATTTTGATGAATGTATAATTTGATCTTCTCTTGATTTGATTTGGGAAGGAAGTTCCCCAAATAAATGATGTTGTTAAGAGTGTGTTGGTATGATGCTCTACATCATAGTGGTATCAGAGCTTGAAGATGCTCTAGGAGATTTGTTTAAGATTATGTTGTTGCTGATAATAGGAAGAGATTGTTGGTTGGTTGTAGGTGCTTATCCATCTAAGTTGCATTGAGAAAGTCCAAGAGACTAGGGAGAGTAAGCAAAGACACCTAGGTGAGGCAAGATGAGTTGTGTTGCAGTTAGAACCTGATGGATTCCTGTCTGAAAGCACTGAAGAGTTGCAACTTGATGAAGGATACTCCACTGATGGGAGTAGTAGAAGATGAAGATGATAAGATGATTGCTAAGAAGATGAAAGGTTATTGAGAAGGTCAAGAGCAAAGAATTGGTGAGAAGATGAAAAGGATAGTCTTGTGTCCTTTTGAGAGTGAAAATAGTTTGTGAACTTGATGATGAAGACTGAGAAAGGTACAAGGCAAGGAGATAAAGATAGAGATGGAGAAAGAAGATGACAAGAGAAAGCAAAGTGAATGAGATGAAGACAAAGAATAAGGTAGATTGATTTTTGTTTTGAAAGTACAAGTGAAGATGTTACAGCATGTTTCCAAGAGACTTGGAAAGCTTTGTTGGTTGGTTGTATGGTGCCGGAGCACCCAGGTCACTAAATGCCTTTAAGAGGCCAATATGTTAATTTTGTAATAATTCAAGTCAAAATGATGTGTCAATGCTTTGTAAAGGATAATTTGAATGTAATCAAGTCATAAAAGGAGTCACTAGGTTGTAAAAGTGGGACAAAATGCAAATGTCAAACAAAAAGAGCATAAAATAAGAAAAAATCAAGAAATCAAGGAATAGGAAGGGACAATTCGGTGGAGAAAGCAGTTAGGAATTGAAAGATGAATAGGAATTTTCCTTTTGAATGTAAAAAGCTATAAAATCATGTATATGGCGAGGAAAAGAGGATCTTGTAATTCAAATTCACATGCAATAAAATACCCCTATTTAGTTATTTTGAAAGCTTTTCTCTCTTTAGTTTGCACAGTGATTCAGGAAATCTAAGCCTTGATTCTTGTCAAGGGAAGAGTCTTTTATCATTCTTGAAAGGTGTAGAAGTAACAAATTTAGTATTAAAGAAATTTGAACTTATTTTTTGAGTTCGGTCTGTGAACACACATAGTTGTTTTGAGAGTCTTTTAAAAATGTTAAGACCCATCCCACTGATGGAAGCCTAGTAGGAAGGTGGGATGGGATGAGTAGGATGTTTTACTGTGTATATTTTTTTGTGTAGATGTATGTGTGTGCAAGGGTAAGCATGGAGATGGAAGACTTGTTGTGTTAATGGAGAAATCCGAGTTTTCCAATCAGAGTGGATGGTTACTAGTATGACAGTGGAGAAATGGAAAAATTATGGACTTGGTGATGTTTCCAAAGGTCTTGGAAGATGTAGTTAGTCATGTTCCAAGTGATGGAAGGGGTCTTGGAGGTCTGTAAGTGCTTCAGTCATGAAACCCTCCTTAATTTGTGCTTTTACACCGTATAAACAAGGGTTTAGTGGATCAGATTATTTTTATGGTTTTTAGTCCTTACAAATGGTGAAATCATGAGTTTTGAGGAATTATTAATGACTGTTAGAGGTTGATAAGGGTTTGGGAGTAATGTAAGAGGGGTTTCCTTGGTAAAACAGACCTATTCTAGTAGCATTTTTAGGCGCACAGTTTGAGAAACTGAGGATTTTCTTTGGGATAGTCACTGTAAGCTTTTTGTTCTATTGAAGTGGATAGTAAGGTATGTCTAAAGAAGAATTTGGTGCTTGGAAATTACATATGGGTTGTGAGATTTACCCGATCTAGGGTAAAGAGTCCAAATTGACAAAATGGTACTTATTTGCATAGTTAAGGATAATCTGATGAAATAGTATTTGGGAATGTTGAATACTGACCTATATGATATTATTAAGGTTATTTCAGTGTTTGGGCAAAGTATGGAAGGCAGAGTTTGGTATTATGGTGATTTTCTTGGACTTGTGGATTCAATGTGCTAGGTAAGGTTTATGTGCAAAATCTGATAATTTGATAGAACAGTGATATGGGAATTTGTATTTAGCTTGTTTTCATTAAGATGATGATGTTTTCAATGATTTAGAAGTCTGGTAATGCAGAGGTACATGATTGGTTGCCTTGGTTGTGAGTTGTGTTGAGGAGTCTATGTTGAAGTATGAATTAGTTAGGTTGGTGTTGATGTTTTGTGATGGTAAAGATGAATTTTGCATCTGATTTTGATGTGGTCTGTTGATTTTGGAGAAAGGAAGATTGATAGCTTGTAAATAGTTGATGGATTGTGAATTTTGATGAATGTATAATTTGATCTTCTCCTGATTTGATTTGGAAGGAAGTTCCTTGAAGAAATGATGTTGTTAAGAGTGTGTTGGTATGATGCTGCATCGTTGATGTCTTGCACACAACATAAGGAGACCAAGGACACACACCTTGCAACAATGAATCCATCAAACATTTAAAAAAATTGAAAATATCTAATCTATAAATTTGTGTAATGTAATATCATATATATGCGAACAACATAGATTTGAAACATTAGTATATAAAAACTTATGTATCAAAATAATATAAATTTAAAAATTACAAATATAAATATCCAAATGGACCAAGAAGATATTTAGGTAATCTAGGCCACTAAAAGACCAACTCCAAAACTTGCATGTACATAAAATAAAGAAAACAGGTTGTTTAAGGGGGCTTCTAGGTTACTAAAAGACTAGTTCCACAACATACATGCAAAGGGGGCTAATCATCCAATGCCTCCACATAAATAGGAATTGAAATCTCAAACTCAACATAAGCATTGCAAGCAAGTAAAAATAGCTAATGCTTTACCATATGATTGGGGGGCTAAAACAAGCACCCAATCAAAAAACTCTTCCAGTATATGACTCTAGGATGAAGATACATTGACACTTTACTATAGTATATTTCAATACTACCAAATATGAGCATTGAGTTAAAATATGCACTATACATACACATGATCGAATCCCTTATTAGAACCACTTTATTTGTAGACAATTGGTATTCGATCCAAGCTCCTTTGAAGAATGTTGGTGTGAATAAATGTCTTGTACCTAGTTAATTCATGTAGTAGGGACTTAGGGGACATATTCACATGTTACTTGTTTACTTAGGTCCTATACCATAGAAAAATGGCTCTTGGAAATTTTCATGGTATTTTAGGTCTTTCTCTCATGATGCTTGGTCTATTTTGCTTTGATTTAATATTGCAATGTAACTTAAACATTCACATTAGGTCCGAAATATTCAAATTATGGTATCTTGTGAAGGTGTTGTGAAGTGTTGTAACACATTTCTACACTTTTCTGGACTCTTTTCATTACAATTCACCTAAAAATCACCTTTTCATCACTTATCAAGTCCTATTTTGAAGTGTTCTAAAGTCTTGTAACAAGATTTCATGCTTTTCTAGACTTAATTTCACTATTTATACATTTCTTATGCTTTATTTGACCCCTTTATGCACTCATAAGGCTTAATTAAGTGTATTTTTGAATGTAAACCCAATAAATAATATTAAATGTGACTTAATTTCCAACACCCACTTTCAAGTCCAAGGTGGGACCCATTCACCATGGGTGGCGAATGAGTACCTCTTAGCTCCAAATTGAAAATATTTCAAATTTTCTTTCGGGTTTTTATTTAAAATTATCTTATGTCAGCCTGTGATGAGGTATCATTGGGTTAATAAGGCACAAGTGTGTATAAATAAGTGTTTTTCTCCTCATTTTACATCTCCCAACAATCTTTCCTCATTCACTTGCATTCATCCAAGCATTCATTCACATTTGAGCACTTTTCATCATTCAATCAAGCATCAATCAAGCATCTTGGGGAAGCCATTGATATAACTTTAGATTTCTTCAACAAGGTTGTGGTGAGTTTAGGAAATTTTCATGTTATTCATTCATCTTTCCTTATTCATTTCATTCCATTTCTTCATTAAGGGTTTGATTACCAAAGTGGGATTTGACCAAGGCAAATCCCTATAACCTAACCCTTAACCATTTTCTCCCTTTTGCATGTGTGTTTGCAGACTTTTGTATGTAGATTTATCAAGAAATTAGGTGTGGAAAGGTGGTCAAGAAGTCAACAAAGTGTTTCAAGTCAAATCAACCCTATTTCAAGCTTGGAGACAACCTACAATCCATTTTCTGTAGATTTGACTCCGTCAACTCAACAAGAAGACAAGTGCAGATCTTGTGCTACTAGATTAGTCCCTGATTTCACAAAATGTTGGGAGAGGATTGATTTTCCATCAGTGGAAAATGAGTCCCACCTTAAGGCTGAAAAACTAGATTTTGTCAGATTCTGAATCTCGACAGTCAGAAACCAGTTTTTAGGAATTTTTTCTAGTAGTAGGACTAATTCACCATCAGTGGCGAATGAGTACCACTAGTGATTTTCACTGATTTCTGTTAGCATTCAAGACACTTCAGATTCATCATTCATTTCCTAGGTGTACTCTGTTCAACCTTGTTTAATTCTGTTTGCATTAGTTTACTTCTTCATTGCATTTTCTGCATATCACATTGTGCTTTCAAAAATTGCACATTTCTTAGGTTTTGCATTCATAATTAGTCAATTACATTGCTTAGTTGCATTTTGATAATCTCATTTAGCATTAATCACATCATACATACATTAGATTGAATGTACCACTTCAATTTTGGGGTTATTCTATTTCTCTCCTTTTAGGTGGAAGATCCTAAGAGTGCAAAAGAAGCCTATAGAATTCCAACCACAAAATTGTTGGTTCAGGTCCTAAGATTCTTTCTACAAGGTGTTAGTTTTCATTAGTTGTTATCTTTTCTTTTCATTTGTAACACATGTGACATAGGTAGTTGTGATAAGGTGTTTCATGTCATAAGATTAAGACACTTGTCATAATCTTATGACATCTTATGCCTCACCTTGGCTATATAACCAAGGGTCTCTCACACATTGTAAACCAACTCCAATTCTTTTTGCATTCATTGATAGGAATACAATTTATTCTTGTCATATAGATCTTTTGAGTATTTTGTGCTTTCCTTAGGCCTTTAGATCTTGGGTGGCTATCTCCATAGCCAAGTCTTACATGGTATTAGAGCATGTTGAGTGCCTTTGGTTAGTATTTTAGGAGATCTTGAGTGCAATCTTGTATTTTCTTGAAGCATTGAATATACTCTTCTCTTGCATCTTTGGATGATTTGGAGAATCATAAAGGTGTGATAGAAATACTATATTTTGGGGGGTTCCTTGCATAAGATTTGAGTTGACCATTATGTCTAGAGTGTTCAAGAAAGCTAGATTTTCCTTTTGTTTCATCCTAGTTGGACATTGGAGGCCAAATCTGTAAGGGTTTGAAGTTGGGTGTTGGTTGCCAGAGCTAGAGGGTAGACGTATTTTTGGATCATTTTGGGTCAAAATCGACCCTACCGTCATGATAAGAAGACCCAAAAACTCCAAGACTACCAAATCGTCGAATTTGGACAAAGTTGCTCTCGGAGGCAAAATTGTTTTAGCAGGCGGGCCGTATGGCCCTACCTTCATAGGTACGATTTCTAAATTAAAATAAAATAAAATATTTTTTATTTGCAAATTTGAAAAAAAAAATCATAAAAAAAAATTTAGTCACTTTTAAAATAAAATAAAATTGCAGTATTCTTTGTTATAAAACAAAGTTTTTTTTTTTTTTTTAAAAATTAAATATATTTTTTTGCAAACTTCCAGTATGTAGGGTACTGACAGTACCACAGGTACTATTAGCCCTACAAACCCTGTGGACCACAGACCTATACTCGACAGCGGCAGGGGCATCTGCCACCTGCACGACCACTGGCCGTTGCAGGGGCGACGTCCTTGCCGACCCCACCGACCATGTTATTTTTAATTTTAACTTATTTTGAAATAAAACCCTTTTTATTAATGTTTTATTAATTGTTTTTTTAAGTTTTTTTAAAATAAAGAGCTTTTATAATATTTTTTAAAGGTTTTAAATAAAACTTTTCATTATTTTTTAATAATGTTTTTTTATTTTTCATAAATAAAACTTTTTTCCTTCAAATTTTAATTATTAGTTTTTTTTTAAATAAAATGTTTTAATGTTTTTCTTTAATTTTTTAAATTAAAGTTTTTTTATAATAAATAAAATACTTTAGGGTATCAAGGATTTTTAATAATTAAAAAAATGTTTTTATAAATTCAGTAATTTTTAATTAAGGATTTTTTTCAAAACAAAAGAAATAATTATTCTTTATTTTTAATATATATTTTTTAAATTAAATAATTTTCTTTATTATTTTATTAATAAAGTTTTTAAAAGTTCTTAAATTGAACTTTTAAATAATTTTTTTTAAAAAACAAATTATGCAACAATAAACAAACTTGGGGAAATTTCTTACCGATCGAGCCTTGTCCTACACTGTTTGTTCTTCCAATCAATAGCCAACAAGAACCAATTGCTCCTACTGACATCCACCTAGAGGACATCTTTTACGAGCATTTGCTTCAGGGAAATTTTTGGTTGGCTTCTTCATCAACATTTCTAGATTTGCATCATGAGTGTTGTAGTTCTCCTCTTCTAATGTTGTAATTGCACTAAAATAAAGTGCCACAATCTTGCTATTTCAACGTACTTTGTCATATTTTATGCTTCTTTCGATTGATCTATGTATCTAGTGTTAGTTCCTATATATTCAATGAATGTAGTGGCTAGATACGCATACATTTCAGTGTGCTAGACTAGATACCATATAGACACTTCTATTTTGCTAGCAATCTATCTGTCTTTAGAAGTTAGGTTCTACATCTAGAGACTTGGTACCTGTCTCCAAGTTTTTTCCTCTTAGCTCTTTTTGGACACCTCAAAAAATAGTGACCTATTCCTCCACAACTAAAGCATTTAACCTTATACTTTCTGGAGCCTTTCCTCATCCTTCTCACAACGTTAGCTTCTACTTCATCAAGATTCTCTTCATTCGAATCTTCAACTCTTGTAGCCTTGAAAGTAGTTTTTGATTTGGATCCATTTTTTAAATTCAACTTTCTCATTTCATAAGATTTCAGAGTTCCCAGTAACTGATCTTTAGTGTAGGTCTTGTAGTCTATATGTTCTTCAATAGTAGTTACCTTCTCACCATATGCACCAAGGAGAGTTGTAAGAATCTTCTTTACAATCTTGGATTCATCTATTGTGGTACCAAGTGCTCGCATTCCACCTACCACTTCATCCACTATGTATACATAGGATTTAATTTTCTCATCTTCAGACATATGCAGGAGCTCAAACTGTGTTTCCAAATTCTGAAACTTTACTTCTTTGACCCTTTCATCTCCTTCATGCACCTTTTCTAAAGCATCCCAAAATTCTTTAGCAATCTTCATATTTTGAACTTTAACCAACTCAGAATGTGCAAGACTATTCTTTAGAACGAACTTCACATTATTGTTCACTTCATGCTTCTTGATTTCATCATCCCTACTCATACCATTAGCAAGAGTGTAAGGGGTCTTGTAGGCTTTCTCAACATCATATCCACAATACTCTAGATATTCTTCCATCAATATTTTCCAGATAGCATAGTTAGTTCCATCAAACTTTGGATACTCAAAAGTGATCTTAAGAGATAAAGATCCTATCCAAGGAGTCAAACTATGATACCAATTGTTGAAAAAGACAAGTAAGAGGGGGCTGAATCAGTTGTGACAAATTTTAACCTTTACAAACTTTCACCAAAAAATAGATCAATCACAAATCCTCTACTCTG
>VDFB02106205.1:0-89996 GCA_007258455.2 Sequoia sempervirens | reverse complement strand
TTAGATTGGAGTATGTGCCTACCAAAGAATAGGTTGCAAATATCTTTACTAAGCCATTGCCAAAGGATACTTTTGAGTATTTTAGAGGGATGCTAGGGGTGATTACCCCTCCTGATATGAACTAGTGATGCATTAATTTGCATCAATATGTGCATTTCATGATCATATTTTGATCCGGATTGATGTTTATATGGTTGCTACTCAGGGGGAGTAGTTAGATGTGTAGATATGTGGCTCATATCTTGTATGTGGAAATATAATGCTTATCTTTGCCATTGATGTCAAAGGGGGAGAAGAGTAATGTGAAAAATGTTGCTTATGTAGAGTGAAAAGTCTTGTAGGGAAAAGTTCATGCAGAAGAGGTCAAGGAAGAAGATTTAGAATCTAAGGAGTAAGTGCTGATTGAGAGTTGGGTTCATGGTGTTTTTCACATCATGCGTTGCCATCAATGCCAAAGGGGGAGATTATTGGATGTTGTTGATGTGTTGATGATATGTGGTTGTCATTGATGTCAACACTATTAACATTTGGTGTATTGAAGGATGTATATGTCGAGGATATTGAGAAAATTATTAAAAGAAGTGTTGCAAGTTCCTAGTGGTTCAACGAAGGTCATGAGGGTGTCTTGTTCTGTACATTGAAGATCAGTTGTTGTGGATTAAAGGTTTTTCTATTGAGCGTATCTAGTTCATCCACTAGAAGTTTTAGAGGTCTGCGTGAAGATTTGTTTGTGCTATGAATAATTGTGTTCTGACAGTATTTTTGTGGGATCTGTCAGTGTTCTTGAGTGAGGTTTATGTGTTTTTGGTACTGCAGATGTTTCTCTATTAGTTCCTATTGTTTTTGGATGCTTCTAGAATGTGCTCTATCTTTTGGTATGCCCACATTTATCTGTGTGCTCATGGTCGAAGATTTTTCTCTGTATGTTTGGTTTTTCATGTTCTTGGCTGACATGATGGTGGTAGCATGTTGTGGATATTTGAGGTGAGATTATTTGAAGTCATTTTGTGTTGGAGTTGTTAATCTGGGTCTCCACTATGTTGTGGTTGACCTTGGTGGATTCACATTGCAAATTTATTTGTAAATTTGGGCTAACATTGAAAATGTGTTTTATGTTTCTAGTCAACTAAGTTTTTGTAATCTCATGTTGTGGATATATAAGAGCAATTGTTTCATTGGTTTAGAGTGTGCTTAGTATGATCAGATTCCACAGTGTTCTCCTATGTGTGTATGTACAAATATCATTCGATTGCAGAGTAGAGTGTGAAGAAGATTGAGCAAAGTGTGAAGAAGTTTGAGCAAAGTGTGAAAAAGTTTGAGCGAAGAGTGAAGAAGGTTTTTTGTGCTTAACTAGAACTGTAATCCGGCTTGTGTAGAAGCTATTTTCTCAGTTCACAATTTGGATGGTTTTAATCCAAATCCTTCTTTGGACAGTGAGTCCTCTTTTGTATTTGAGCAATGAGCTCTAGGAAATGTTCCTGAATGCATGTGCATTCCCATTATTCTTATACTTTTAATAAGGTATAATATTGTAGACTAACATCCACCATGGTTTTTCCCCTAATAGGGTTTCCACGTAAAAAAAAATTGTGTTCTCTATGTTTTTGATGTGTTGGTTGTTTATGGTTTATTATTCATTCATCAAATCTGAGATTATGTTAAGTAAAGATTGAAAAGTTTAAAATATTTTGTGACAACTAATTCACCCCCCTCTCAGTTGTCTATCCTTGTTTTGCCAACAAAACCAAGGTCCAATTTTTTTTATAAATTCAGTTGGCATTACTAATGAATTTCATCATAATCTTGATCAAAGCTTTGGTTTGAAAATCATTATGGAATGTGATAGTCCAATTTTTCTAACCAATCCTCGATGACAACTATCCTTCCTAGGAGCAATTACAAGCCAAATAATTACATAGATTTTTATATTACACAATAGATGAACTATAGTATTTATCAAGATAGTGTTGGGATTTGAATTTGTAGAAGCTGCAGATAAATTTTGGGTGAACATCGGTATTTCTTCATGGTTCGTGGCTTCTTTAATAGACATTGGATTTTTGTACATGTTGATATGTTGTTCTTGGTGAGTTTCATGGTTCGACATGATTATCTAGGAGGCCTAGGGGATGTTTTGGATATTGCATGCATTGGAGTGGAAATTCCTACACCAAGGGATATTCCATGCTTCTTAAATGAAGAAGTCATTGTAACCTGGCATCCTTTTGTGTCAAATTTCTACAATGTCACTTTAGTGGGACATCGTCAGTTGGTCATTGTGGGATATGATTTTCTGAGGAATGAAGTTTTGTCATAATTTTGATAAATGTATGTGAAGAAATTTTTCATAATTTTGATAAATATCTATGAATATTGCATTCTTCTACTAGCAAGATTTTGAACCACTCAATAACTTTTTATGTAAATTTTACAAGCACCTTTATACATGCTACATTATCAAATATATAAATATTGACATGCATATTTATATTATTTCTATTAATATTAGTTTTATATTAAATTACATCTTTATTTTATGTTATTTTAATGTAACAATTCAATAATTCTCTTATGTTATTAGAATTAAACTTGTATGCGAATAAAAGTCAGTGTGGGTGTCAAAAATATCAAATGCTATACTTCTATTATAGGAAAAAATTTCCACAGCCAAATTCCTGCATAAAGTCTTCAGAATGGAAACAAGTGTCAACATATTTATAAGTTTTGATTAGAAGAGAGTGAAACTAATTATGACTTGTTAGTGGATATTGATAATTCTTAAGGTACAACAAGCCATTTAATTTGCATGTGTTACTTCCAAGTATTGATGCCTTTGTTCTTTAATTTTTTAGGTATATATTTCATGGTTGACCCTTCTTTTTGTCTGCTTATGTTATACTTCTTTTTGCTTGCTTCACAACTTCTATTATTTTTGTCTACTTCAAAGCTTCTATTATTTTTGTATTCTTCTATAATTATATTCCTTTGGATTGAAATGGGGTCCTAGTTTAGATTTTTTATCCCTTGTCACTATTGGGAAGTGGGAGACAATTTACCTTTCTTAGGGGAGAAGCTACATCATGTTTTCTTATATCAATGTGATCAAGTGGATTTGGTTGTTACAATAATGGTTGGTAGAGACTGGCTTCATAATAATCCTTCGACTCTCCCATCTGAGGTTGCTTCTTTATTTATTTCAAATCTAATGGATATTCTTTAGTGTGTAGAACTAGTCAAATTCCTCACTGTGAGTTATCTTTGGCCTTTTGTATTCTCATTTTCTCCTCTATTTGAAGCTTTAGAGAGCTACAATCTTAGCTCTAGCTTATCCACGATGGGACCAAGTTTCTTTCTTGATTGGGACAAGCTACTAAATGGTGATAGTAGTGTGTCAATTCTATATGTGATGGTCAATGGACTTGTTGTGAACAACCCTTCTAATTTTATTAGAGAATTGAATGATTTATGTTATTTTTTCATTGAATCATTATATTTTGAGTCATATAATATTTTTAATTTTGTTCATTTTCTCATAAAGCATGCAAAAGAGGATCCACATGCATGTCTTTTCTTTCCGCCACCTTCTAATCTTGCAAGCTAAAGTGAGAGCTATAAAAATTAGTCTTTTGTATTGATGTAATATTTTTTCTTAACTACTTCAATTTCAATATAAAATTTATTGTGTATTAAATTATTAATCATCTATAATAACATCTTTTCATGGTATGGAGGTCTTGGTCAATGTTTTTTCCATGGCGTTGGTCAATGTTTTTATAAACACGATTGTTTTTATTGGAGTATGTTTTCTTAAGTTGTAATAAAAAATAAAAACTAATGTACATAATCTTTTCATCCGTTTAATGGAAAAATGCAGTTGATTCTAGAATAAAATGTGTGAAGTGCTATACTTGAGAACTCACACCTCTAGAATCACCCTAGAGCCATTAGATTTATAAAGATTGACATTTTTCCTTTTATTCACATGTGTTATTAAATATTTATAGATAGATTTCATATGCTTACTTAAAAATACATTTTTGCATGTGTTGAAAATAAATCACTTTAGTGAACTCATGCTTAATATAGTTCACCCCATTTAGAAAACCTTCTTTGCTAATTTGCAAGGTAAAATTCACTAAGGAAGAGGGAAGCCATGAAAATGGTAGAAAGTATGACATGCATTTTCTTTTTATTGATTTCTATAGTTTTACGAGATTGTTATTAATTAAAGAAAATGTGGTTGTAGAACTGTGAGTTAACACCATATATGTAATTTCATGATGTTCTTAATTTAATGTGCCAATGGGAAACCTTTAAAAGATAAGAAATAATTTCCTCTTTTGATCTAAAGTGAGTGCAATGTATTGATTTGATAACTTGATATTGAAAACTACACGACATACTGTACATGATGATGTCATGAATCCAGATATCAATCAAAATAATATTTGTAAGAGATTTCATATTGGGGTAAGTGTAGGAAGATGTGGGGCCAAAAAGGGGTCTTAAGTGGCCACTTCTTTTTCTAAAATCAGGAAATATTGACCTTGGATGAGAAATTGAGGATAGTTACACTCAAAATTTTAAGATGCAACATAAACAATGTTCATAGTGCTTCAAGTATACTTTCTAAACTACTAATTCTTTTTTAAAATGGTAGAAATTAAGGGGTTCAAAAAAGGGAGCCACAAAAATTGGTGTTGTTTTTGTCAAAAAAACATAACATAATGTATTTTGTGGCTCCCTCAAAAGGTTATCTATTTTTTTGCTATTTTTAACTTCACTTCAGTGAGAAATTAGCTAAAAAAATGTTTATGCATGATTTTTTTTGGATAATTTTTTAATGAATATTTGATTTTTAATAATTTTCAAAGTGGAAACATTCTAGAATTTTTTTTTTTTGGTTGTGCTACCTCTATAATTTAAAAAAAAATTGTAAATCACATTTTTTAATATGTGTAGAATGGAGTTGAACCATTGATTTTTGGCTCCTATGAACAACTCTTGCTCTTCTAGGGTTTTTCACCTAAAAGGAGAGAGATAGGAGCAAAAATGCTAATGGTTCATTCAAATTATGCAATGTGTGATGTTGTCTAACCTAAATTAAGTTAACTAAATGCAATTGACTAATTTAAATGAATGAAAATGAATGTAAAAGTGAAATTTAAGCTATGTTTGAAAACACATTGTGTAATGAAACAATGAACTAAATGAAGAAAACATGCAAAAAAAAAGAAAAGGGATGAATCTGAGTGCACCTGGGAAAAGTATGATGAATCTAGAATGTTTTGGATGCTGGCTGAAATCACTTATTTTTCACAGTGGGACTCATTCGCCCAGGGTGGCAAATTAGTCATCCTCTTAGTGAAAAATTATCAGAAGCAAGTTTCTATCGGTCGGGATCCGAAATATGACAAAATTCATATTTTCAGTCCTAAGGTGGGACTCATTCTCCACAGGTGGTGAATCATTCCTCTCCCAAATTTCTAAAAAATTAGGAGACAAATTTGTAATACCAAATCTGGAAATCACTGCTTGTCGGGTTGTTGAAGTCAATTTTGTAGGAAACAGACAGAAAACCTTCTCAAAGCTTGAAATAAACTTGAGTTGACTTGAAGCACCTAGTTGACTTGTAAACCAATCTTCAACACCAAAAATCTTGTCAAATCTGCATAGATAGTTCTACAAACAAACATGCAATAGGGGGAAAATGGTTTAAGGTTAGTGAATAGGGGTTTGACTTGGTCAAACCCCACTTTTGGTAATCAAAACCTTAATAAAATAATGAAATGCAAAGGAATGATAAACTAACAACATGCAATTTCTATTAACTTACGAAACCCTTGATGATGCAAGTTTGAAGTAATGTCAATGGCTACTTCAAAGTGCTTGAATAGTGCTTGAAAAGATGTTGTAAAATGCTTGAATGCTTGAAAATGTGAGATGGAATGATTGAATGGATGAGGAGATGTAAAATGAGGTGATAATCACATATTTATACACACTTGTGCTTTAGTTAACCTTTCATACCTCATCATAGGCCAACATCAAGTGTTTTTGAACAAAAACTTGAAAGGAAAATTTGAAAATTTTGAATTTGGAGCTAAGGGGGAGGGTGAAAGCACAAACCTGTGTCACAGTTTCGGCCAAATAAAGTAATTTGAGTGAATTCCTTTCAGCTGACCAGTTTTCGGCCAAATCCACGAGGCAGCCACATGGCGCCTACGTGGCTGGAACTTGTCGGTCGAGTCACTTTCGGCTGAAACATTATCGACCGAAAAGAGCCAACACGACAGACATCTAGAAAGACCTGCTCGGTCGAGTATGTTCCGGCCGAAACTTTATCGATCAGAAGTATATCGACTGAAAAGCCTTAATAAAATCCAAAAAAAAAAACCCAGGCCCACTATTGGAATGCTCGGGTGAAAGTGTTGAGGGCGAGAGCTTGTCGGCCGATCACCAGCAATAAGGACTATATTTTAACAGGTTCCATTTGTGGCATTCACTGGAATGTTTGATTTCTCATCTTGTTTGTGTCTATTTTGAGAAATTTGTGATAAAGTTTAAGGAAATTTGTGATTTCTCATTTCTTAGGGTTTGATTGAAATGCAAAAATTAGGTTTTGTAATGGATATTGGCCGAAAGGTAGTGAATGTTGTGAAGAATTTATATATTCACCATTCCTTTCAGAAATTCATCCAGCTATATGAAAAACCTCTGATTTATTTTGAAGTATATCAATTAAATAGTCGTAATTTTTCCAAAGAGTGTGCACAATAGTTAGCATCATGCACCTTGTTTTAGTGCAAGCCTGTATTTATAGGCTTTGTTTTGCTTTGTATCACCAATAATCTCCACAAGAACATTGTCCACTTTTGAAATGGTGGAAACGGTTTGCATCTCTCAACAATTTCTCTTGCAACAATCTTTGAAATAAACTTGATTTCAGAATGGCAGTTAGCACATACTCTTAAGGTTCTTGACAACTCTCAGAGTTGTTTCAGGGGATGTGTTTAACAATCCAAATGCAATTGCCAACTTCTCACTATGGTGTACGAGGAGTAATTCTTTCTCCTCCTCCTCTACATCATTCAATACAGGTCTCGTATCTGGAATACAATCCAGATACTTCATGTCATGTTGAATTTCTTTTAATATTCAAGACAACATGACATGTATGTTTAATTCATCCTATTTATCTTTGAGAATAATTTTATTTATTTAGAGTTACTCAATAGTAAATCAATTAGGATGCCCCACATGCTTAAGATAAACCTATATGAATAAACAACATTATTATACAAGATGTACAACACCTTCCCAACAAGAAAACACCTTAGAAGAAGGCTATCTCATGATAACTAATCACATAAAGGAGTTGGTATGACAACACATGGTGCACATATTGTCTAGTTCATCTAATAGATCAGTGAAGACTTTGGGAAATAGTTTACTCCTGTTTGTGCATATAAATATAGTTAGTTTCTCATTGTTGCATCATCACACTATAATATTTTTTGGTATCTTTAGAAAATTAGCATTGGAGGTTGCCCCCTCAAAGCAACACTGGTCTTCTATTTCACTATTCTTATATACTGCCATTTGGTAACTAGTTTTGAAGATGCTCCTTCTGTTTCTATATTATTTGGTAATAAAATAGAGGATATGTGTTTTATGTGCCGTAAAAACAAAGAAGCATTTTCACCATAGAATTCCCATAGCTTACAAGAATATAAAGACCTTTAAGATTGGACTCCATACTATTTGAATAGATGAAGATAAACAATCTTGGTGAATTGTTGATCCAATCAATAGAAAAGGAGACTACCTACTTAAAGAAGACACTAAGTTCTCAATTTCAGCCCCTTTTGATGGTTGAGACAGCTATAAAATCTGAGGACCTATAGGATGTTAAACCTCATGGAAATAATTAAAACTATTTCATTTCATTTCTTATGATAAAGCCAAGTGTTCTTCCTTCTCTTAGTGTCAATAAGTAGTGTCGAATCCTTCATGGCCATTGTATTTTTCTTACGCTCTTATATCAGAGCTTCAAGTCGATACCTCTAATTGTTCAAGTTGTGTTGAAATTGCATTAGCTTCAATATCTTATATAGGTACTTGGCTCAAATCTTAGCAGCTAGATTTTTCTATTTCCACAAGCATGCAGATCTCTGAACACCTCTTACTCTTGGCTACTTTGATTGATGATTTTACTTACTGGCATACAATCAATTTCCTAGAACTCAGAATCATTGTTCACATAGACTGGCATACACCTTTCTCAAGCTACTATGTCGAGTCTCCCAATAATAGCAAGTAATTAAGTCTTAAGGGTTATTTCATAGTTATAAGAATAAGCATTATATGACAACTGAAATATATGTAAAAATAACAGCATATAATAATAGTAAAAACAAATCTATTGTCTATGAACCCATGAATATGATATAGGATTGTCTTTTCCCTTATACAGCGGGCCAAATTTGCTTATATAAACTGGGATAGAAACTTTCATTGACAACTTTTCATAACTATGATCAACTTCATATTTACTTATCACATACTCATTTAGTCTGTCACATACAAAGCAATTATGGCAGGTCAAAATTCCCAATGTTGAAATATATAGCTTTATGTATCCCTTTTGAAGGATTTTTTTCAAGTATAGGTAAAGCTTTCAAATTACAATTTTAATATATATATACTCTTTTATATTTCATTGCACAAACCCTCACCTACTTTTGACACTCTGAATTCTGCAATTAAGTGTATTATACTTGAATCCCAAATAGAAGCCGAATCAAGGGCACAATAGTCATCTTTATTATTCTCCTATTTGTTCCAAGATAAAGGCACTACAATGGATGATCTATATTAACATTTGTTTGGTTTGCCAAGCACCTGGTGAAACCAATGTTTTACATATTGTATAAATGTATATATCTTCTTATTTTTGTGTTTCAAATCTATAGTAACATACAAAAATGTTTCCACAAATCAAGTAGTGCCCTTAGACCATACCTATAAATGATTAGATCAATCGATAACCCCCAATGGCCACAGACTGGAATAAAGTGCAAAATATCTGCTTTGAGGTCTTTAACCACCTCTTCATATCTCCTTGTGCAAACAAATTGTACTGTTGCATTTGTTAACTCTGTAAGTGGAAAAATATACACAAGGATATCCAATAACAAACTTGTATTTATAAATAATTAGTTCTTTTCCAATTCTTATCACATTTAGAAATGTTATAAGGGTGGGGATTCAGCAATTTAGCATTCTAATTGTATGCCCTTTTCAAAGTTATATATGACAATTTCAAATTCTTTTTAAATTTTTGCAGAAATTTATTGGCAAGGTCTCTATTTATAATAAAGGTTTCAGGTCCACATCATCAAATATGATGCAACATTACCATGCTATTTGTTGAGGTGTCTAAAAGAACCTAAAAAATAGTGGACCAACAGTTATGCATAAGTTATAATAGTTGAGCATTAAATCATGTTTTCTTGATGCACCAACATGTCATCACATGGTCTTTTGCTTTTTAGATCTAAAGAATACATTTCATTCAAGTATAAGTACTCATAGTCAACACTAACAACCTTGAAATCACAAATACTAGTAATGTACTATTAAAATTGCAACTACTATTGTTGTACTATTAAGATCCTATGGAGTGAGTCTTAAAAAATTTCAGTGGTCCCATGAATTTAGTAGTGCATTTTAGCATAAAATTTTAAGCTCTGAATTTTTGGGAAGTTGGTGGTCCCATGAAGCTGGAATGGAATGCTGTGAATAAAAATTAATGCTCCTATTTTTCAAGAAAAGATTCCAATTAATCCTGTAGCATAATTATTTTTTCCCCATGAGACTTCTTGCTCCATGAAAATAGATGCCCAAGCCCCCCATGAGACTATACTATAAATCTACAAACTATTAAAACATGCTCAACTACTAACTTCTATCCCCTAACCTGAATATTATCAAAAACTACAACTAAAAATCCTCGATAACAAATTAAGAAATAGTCTGAGACTTAAATAATCAATCAGATGAATAGTTAAAGCAAATCCCAATTTGTTATGTGATATTAACTTTCTCTTTTCTCCCTAAACAAAAGCACAAAGCAAAAAATAATCTTTATACTTCTTTCAGGACAAATTAAGCATACATGTCATGTTGTCTTGATTTAAAATAAATAGGACAAATTAAACATACAATCCAACCCAAAGAGGAGTCCTATAACAAATTCTCCTAATGCTATACTCTTATGTGATCTACAAGCATCGAGCAAACATATCCACACAACCACATCAGGTTTTAGGTATTCCAACAATTTAATTTCAATGGTATAAAAGGTGTCAACTTCATAAAATAGGAGTTCTGAATTCCTAGGTATTAGATTTAAGAGGATGTATTTGAGATGAGGTTAAAAGTTTCATTCACATATTTCTTAAAAAATTTCTATCACATATCATTCATATATAAGCTTATCAATAAGAAATGATAGCTTTTACTATTTCACCACTTTAATTTCAATCATATAATAGACATAAACTTCATAGTTATTGTATAAGAAAATATGAGCTCCCATTTTTTATGTATGAGATTTAAGGGTATTTTAACAACTTTAATTTCAATCATATAAAATGTGTCAACTTCATAGAATATTGTAGCTCCTATTTTTTAGGTGTTAGATTTAAGGGTATTTCAACACTTCAATTTCAATCATATAAAATTTGTCAACTTCATAGAATACTATAGCTCCTATTTTTTAGGTATTAGATTTAAAGGTATTAGAATACTATAGCTCCTATTTTTCAATCATATAAAAGATGTCAACTTCATATTATTGTATAAGAAAATAGGAGCTCTGATTTTTAGGTATTAGATTTAAGGAGATGTATTTGAGATGGGGTCAAAAAATTTCATCACATACTTCCTAAAATTTTGCTATCACATATCATTCATATATAAGGTTATCAATATGAAATGACAACATTTACTATTTCAACAATTTAATTTCAATCATATAAAAGATATCAACTTTATAGAATATTATATATCAGCTTTTACTATTTCAATAGTTTAATTTCAATCATATAAAAGTCATCAACTTCATTGAATAGTGTAGCTCCGATCTTTTAGGTATTAGATTTAAGGGTATTTCAACACTTTAATTTCAATCATATAAAAGGCATCAACTTCATAGAATATTGTATAAGAAAATAGGAGCTCTATTTTTTAGGTATTTGTTGTGAAATCTCTTTATACACCTTAACTAACCTTAGCCAGTCCACTAGTGTTTCATTTTCAAATCTCATGTCACTAGTATTTCTAATTTTTCCAATTTGAAAGTATATTTTTAATCTTTATTTTGATGTATTTTGGTTGTACCACAAGTCAATTAGGATCCTAATCTTCCACCCAGGAGTGGTTTTCTAAACCTTAGCATGACCTAGACCAATGAGAATGATTTATATATTCTTATGTACATGTATGTATGTATGTGTGTATGTATGTATTATATATACATATGTGTACATGTGTGTATGTATGTATGTATGTATATATGCATATATATATGTATGTACATGTATGTATATGTGTACATGCACATATATGTGTATGTGCATATGCATGTACATGTATTATATATACATATGTGTACATGTGTGTATGTATGTATGTGTGTATGTATGTATGTATGTATGTATGTATTATATATACATGTGTACATGTGTGTATGTATGTATGTATATGCATATATATATATGTACATGTATGTATATGTACATGCACATATATGTGTATGTGCGTATGCATGTACATGTATTATATATACATATGTGTACATGTGTGTATGTATACATATGTATGTACATGCATGTATATATGTATGTGTGTATGTGTGTATGTGTGTACATGTATGTATGCATGTGTGTACATGTGTGTATGTATGTATGTATGTATATGCATATATATATGTATGTACATGTATACATATGTACATGCACATATATGTGTATGTGTGTATGTATGTATTATATATATGTGTATGTGTATGTGCGTATGCATGTACATGTATTATATATACATATGTGTATGTATGTATGTATGTATATGCATATATATGTGTATGTACATGTATGTATGTGCATGCATGTATATATATGTGTATGTGTGTATGTATGTATGTACTTGAGTATATACATGTGTACATACACACATACACATATATATGCATGTACATGCACACATACACATACATATATAATACATGTACATACATACACACATACACATATATCATGTGCATGTACATACATATATATATGTATATACATACATACATACACACATACATATACATACATACACACATACACACATATACATATATATATGCATGTACATACACACACACAGATATATATATATACATGCACGTACACACATGCACTCCCACATACATACATGTGTACATACAGATATATGCACATGTATCTATATGTTTATATTTTATTCCTAAGGAATTTATTTCAAAGAATTTTAACTTTATTACTTTAATATGTTTTAAGTTAGATCAAAAAATTAAGGAAATGTTAACCTTTTTATAATTTCTAGTGTTTGATTTAAAAAATAATTGATTACAAAGAAAGGCTAGATCATATATGACCAATTGTAATGAAGAGTATTTTTTTATTTTGATCAAAATTTTAGTATAGAGTGGTTGAAAGGATAAATATTTTTTTTCCATATTTACTCTTGGTTGAATATTACATGCATGCCTATGATTTAATAGGTTCACATAGCTCGATAGATATAAAGTTTGAACTAGATCTCATTAGATACATTTAAATTCAAAAATGTTTTCTAGTTTTGAAACTTGAAAATTTTACCTTTAATTTAAATATATATTTTTTTAGTTTTGAAAAAAATTTCAATTTAAATTTGTTTAGTTCATTATGTAATTTTGTTTTAATGATATGCAGATCTCTATCTATTTATATATATCATGGCCGATGAGGGATCTCATCATTCCCCTCGTTCTGAGCGAGAAGCTCAAACTAGATCAAATATATTTTAGGATAGTATTGTTAGATTGGACAATGCTCTAAAACGTTTAGAGCAAACAATTCACAACTCCCCCAATTTGGCTAATCGAGATAGATTAGTCACTATTAGACAAGAGATTATTAAGATGATTGAGACAATTCGATCATACAATCCTTATGATGAAATCAGCATTGAACAGTTTTATTTTTCTCTTGCTAGGAGTGTTACTAGCATAGTGAAACATATAGAAGTTGCCAAATTAGTTTCAGGTGAAAATGTGTTATCCATGTTCCCATTTTATAGAGGAAAAAATAAAATTAGAGGATATGTGGTTACGAGGTGTGAAGATCCTCTTGTTGCCCCATTCATATACCCTAGATGGTTGGCAGCACATCATAGATGGCCTCACAATGATGAGCTACCATTGTATTTTGTCAAATAGTTATATGCAGAATTTCATTTACATATAGAGGTGGACTACACATCTTATCCTGAGCATGCTGGCCAAGGTAAAGGCCATTTTTCTGACAAACCACAGTTTAGACCTTCAAATTTGCCACCGCCTGTGGACAAGAGGGCATTAGTTGGCCCAAACCTTTTGGTTTTACCAAAACGTTTGGAATTGGCAGCAGTAGGGGAGGCAACAACAGGGTCCACTCAGAGTCAGATTTTTGAAAACATTACCTCTATTACGACACAGATTGATCATATTTCATCTGATTGAGTTGGTAGATATTTATTACGCCCACGGATCAACCTTCCTCCCATTGAGGCTACATCTGCATCGTATGATCCATTTATTAGTGTCGATCTACCTACTCTTGTAGATGTCGAGCATATGACCCACACGACTCTGCGTAATACATGTAGACTCTCAATTTTGGATTTACTAGCAGCATATTAGGTTATTAGTGAGGACCATGGGATTGCTCTTGACAGGGTACCAAAATTTATTAGACAATAATATCCTCATACACATATGAGCCACAGGGTGGCAAATGCAACTCAGGATATTCCACATCAGCCTACAAAATCCCATGCACATCATGTTTCTGTTGATCCTTTAGCTTGTCCAAGTGGTCATCAGGATGTTACAGGTCACGTTGAGGCTACTGCGACACCTGATCCTGTCCATGGGACATATAGTCGACTTCTTTTTGCTACTGATATTGTACATGCTACAAAGCCCCCTACGATGTCTTTACATTCTCGTGATCTTAGTGACATTGGTAGAGCCTTCAAGCAGGCACAACAAGTACTTTCAATTTATAATTTAAATACATGAATATATTTTTAAAATTATGTTCTAAAAATTTATGTAATGCATTTTAAAAACTTCTAGGGGTTTAACTCTTGATTGAAATTGTGTACTTGAAAATTTTAAGCAGTATGGTGAATTCCCAGACTTTGGAAATTTGGAGCATGATGGCGATCCCATACAATATGCAGATGAGGTACATTTAAATTTAATTTTAAAAAACTAATTACTTGATGTTTAAGTTTGAACACATTGAACTCAAGTACATTGTAAAATTTTTAGATAATTTTACATATATGTGTACTTGAACACATGCAGGGGTTGGGACGAGGCTCAGGACACAAATCGAGAGATATTGGATCGGGACATGGATCCACACATCTTGGATCAGCAGAGCGATCGGTCCATGGATCGAGGGAGAGGTCAAGGGAGAGATCGAACTATGTATCGATGGAGAGGTCGAGGGAGAGATCGAGCCATAGATCTGATGATTCTATTCATACTAGACATCCCTCTCTTTGAGATTTGTTTTATAGTATTACATGTCTGAGATCATTTTATTATATGTTGGAGACACTTTTTATGATTTATGTATTGAACATTTGGACGTGTTACATACTTATGTTTTATGGTACACATATATATACTTGTTATAATTTACATGTCACATTCATACAGTTATGTTTTATGGTTTGAATCTTAGAGGTTTGTTATATACGTGCATTATTATGGTTTGATGAACTCACTTACATTACATCTATAAGTACCTTTATTTAAATTTAAATTATGGTAACTTGTTCAAATGCACTTGTTGTACATATATAGATAACTAAATACATTGTGAAATCAAAATGTTGGACTCCACTATCTAATGGTTGCTATTTGTAAATTTAAAAAGATGGACATGTACATGTAATTAATTTAAATAAATAGTTCAAATGAATTTGTCTTTAATAAATAGGTCAAGAAATAGAAAAAATTGAATGCATATATGCTTGAGATTAATGCTATACATGTTTTAAAGTAGAACATAAAAATGCAATCGGAAATAGATGATAGTTAGATTGAATTCTTTAAAGCTCTAAATGTTCATTTTTAAAGTCAGTAAAAGTTATTTATACATTTAAATTGTGCATATATCATGCTCTACATTAACCTAATTTCTAATTCCATATAATCTAATACACATGTTCATTTGAATGTGCATGCAAAGAATTCTTGAACTAGATGATGAGCTATACTTGTGTCAAGTTGAATGTAAATGAAATCATATATATATATATATATATATATATATATGTTTGAAAGTGTTCACTTAAGAATGAACCATATAATTCAAATAAAGCATGCAAGCTATTAGTGGAGTTGAATGTAAATGAAATCAAATTTCTAGTTTTGAAAGTTTAAGAATTCCATGTGGAACATTTATATATATGTAATTAGAAATTGATATATATATTTAAATCTTGAAAGACATGCACATTTAATATTAAATTAAAAATTGATGACAATTCTATATAAATTAAAAATTGATAAATCCATATTTAATTGTACTGGAAAGATGGACCAAATTACATACATGGTCTCAAGCTATACATGGTAAACAAAGCTAAATTGATGCCAAAATGTAGCTATCTCAAGCACCCCAAACACCATCACTATGATTCACTACAATGTTCATATATTCCAATGCACCTTAAGGTGAACAAGAAAGGACAAACCAAGAGAACCTAGATACAATCTAACATTAACAAAATGGATAAATAATTTAGTTCTATACTTAAAA
This sequence comes from Sequoia sempervirens, assembly GCA_007258455.2. Classification (NCBI taxonomy): domain Eukaryota; kingdom Viridiplantae; phylum Streptophyta; class Pinopsida; order Cupressales; family Cupressaceae; genus Sequoia; species Sequoia sempervirens. Next base: position 73,884 of record VDFB02106205.1, on the reverse strand, counting down.
GATAGGAGCTAATATTCTTAAGTAAATTTGGATTTTAAAGATGAAATCAAATTATAAGGTCAAGTGATTTTTTATTAGGAGATTGGATTTGAAATGGATGATAGTCTAGATTAAGGATAAGGTCCCTAGATGTTGAAAACTTTGGGTGATGACGAAAGGACAATATGATGTATGGACTAGATTGAGACCAAGTAACCAAATTTTGATGTTTAAGTGATGCTTTTTTATTATTAAGGATGGAGAATGGATGTACGGTTGAGATGGATCTAGATGGATAATTTTTAAATGATTCTAGGATGAGGGATGCTTACCTGATGAAAATTTAATAAAATTAGGATGTGATGATTAGGATACATGAAAATCCAAATGATCATTTAAAATTATTGAATGTCGTGCATTAGTAATGTATAAAAAATAAAGAAAACTAGAGACAACATTTATGTCTAGATTCTTCACCACTTGAAAACACCAAATCAACTAGATAATTTTATACAAGTTTGTGGAGTTGAATGTTCAAATGAAATGAAAGATTTGAATGTGAACTTAAGAATTCCACGGAACATAAATAAATTTAAATGCAAAATTGGAACATAGACTAGGTTTTGTACATATTGTTGCATGTATATATATTCAATCTAGCTCATGTATATAGGTGGAGTTGAACAAATATTTAAATTCAAAGATTTGAAAGTGAAAGTTTAACAATTCCATGTGTCAAACATAAAAATTTACAATCAAGGAATCTAGAGAGATGATATAAAGGAATTTCTAGAGATTCTCAAGAGTGAAGGTTTAAAAGAATGAACCATGTCCAACATGTAAAAATGCAATTGGAAATTTAGATGATTTAAAGGAATTTAGGCAAAATGTAAATTAAAACATTTTTAAAGTCACTGGGTTTTGTAGATCAAGCATATATATGATCTAACATACATGTCACATTCTAAAAAAAAAACCATTCTAAATCATGTCACATGTCCAATCAATACAAATATATAAATTATCTAGATTTGGAGTCATAAATGTGTACACATGTATCCAAAAAACAACTTAAAGCTCCTGGTACATAAAATCTGGATCCTCTCTATCTTTAATTATCTCTAAAATCTTCTCATGATCTTCAATAGGCAACCTCCACTTTTGTTTGGCACGTCCTCTTTTAGGTAAAGTTTCTAAATTTATTTTTGTTGCCAAAACTAAGTGACTGTAATGTAGAACCTTTTGTCCTGGCCTATAATCAACAAATATAATACCATTTTTATCTATCTTTATTTGTTGATAATATGTGCCTTCAATAACGACTGATCCAATGGGATACTCTTGTCCATCACCATCTGTCATCGATTCGAACAATTTTCTTTTTGGTTGTGTACATCTTAGTAGATAGTAATCTACACCTTCCGCATTTTCAGGATCTGCAACTACAACGAAAATATCTCCTGTACACACACCACATATTTACATATTTAAGTAAATTATACATTTAAAAGTTGTAAAAATTTATATTTTATATTTGAAACTTACTTAAACATAGATATATATATATATATATATAAATTTAAATCTTGATTTTAACTAAATTAATCAATTTGGACATACCTATAACAACTAAATCAGATACATGTTCGTAATCAGCTGAATATAGTGGATCATAGACATCAACATTGTCATCTTCAACAAAAGGAGGCATTGATATTAATTGTTTCATTTCCCATTGTGAAACATACCCATCTCTAATATTCTCACATTGATCAATATTTGCATTGTCCTCAATGCAATCAATACAAAAACATGATTTTTCTCTCACATTCATTGCATAAGGCCTACTACTCCCCGTTGTCATGATTTGATGTAGATTTCTAATACCATGAATTGCTTGACAATTATAAGGATTTGATCGATCAATATCTGTTTAAATTCAAACTTGAAAATTCAATTTGAAATCATGTATGTACTTGAACTTTGAAATTCAAATTTTTAAAACAAATTTTGACTAGACATACATACCTGTAACTTCCCAAAAATACCGTGTGTTGTATGTTGAGTCGCGAGCAGAAAAATGACTTTTGCACCATTCAACAATTTCGTTTGCATTCCGTATGGCATTACCTACAAGTTACAGACAAGTTGGCACAATTTGTCACCTATTACTTTCAAAGAACTTAAAAGAAAATTTAATTTAGTTAAATTAATATATATATACATATCTAATCTTTTAAAAAGTATGAAGCTAAATTGGACATACCAGCAAGTTCATGTTGACGAAGTGCACGCTTCACACATGCTCCTGCTCCATCGTGCTCTCCTTTTCCATGTCCACTCTCATAAAAATTCCACAAAAATTTGGTGTTGCGTCTAGCATGTTGACTACATAACCAAACAAAGGCTTTTGCAGACTTAAATTGTCCTGTGAAGTTACAAATAATTAAACACTTGAAAACCTTGAATTATCTTCAAAAAACAATTTAAGTCTCAAAGTTTTAAAAGTAAATATAAATTAATTAAAAATAATTTAAAAACCAATGTACTTACCAGCACATCCATCAGACCATATCCAGTGTTGTTCTTGATTTATGCCACGTCGTCTTAGGTCTTCAAAAAACATTTTGAAACAATGAGCTACATAGCTTCTATCATGATTTGTATCATCACTGATATAAAAGTGAACCTCTTTGATGATAATTCTATCATCTTTGCTACTTTGTATTCCATCGACCGCTAACTCTGCATGCCTGTAGCAAACTTGCACGAAGATTGCAACTTGCTCTGAATGATAATATTGACTTTGAATCTCAGTTTGAGGACTAAATGTATAGTTCTCAGAGAAATCTACAATAGAGAGAATACAACCTGGTGGAAAACAATTCTTTGAATAATGAAATTGCTTAGATTGCCATCTTGCACCATGACAATGTTGGATATGTGGATATATGATATTGCGAAATTTACTCATGAATTCATTGTAAGGCAATCCACTCTCTTTGAGAACAATTTTTTTGGCCTCAACTCCTGACTTCGTTAAGTATGTCTCATATTCAAATCTCTTCCAAGTAACTTGCATTTCATTATTGTCAACATGTAAAAGATTCTTCAAATCTCCATAATCATTACATACATTTTTTATACACTGAATGTTGAATTCATCCGAATTTTCTGATTTTTCACATAGAAGAGACTTCACAATTGTGTTGTGCTTCTAGGGATGGCTAAATTTTGATCAATTGTTGCCATAACTTTTCTATATGATTGTAGGTGTAGATCAAATTCAACATGATTTCAACAACAACAAGTTTCACGTACTTTATTTATATGTACAAATGATGGTCGTAGTGTTTCAAACATCCTTTGACAAATCTTCACATTTAAAAATTCTTGTTTAAATGCTTCAAAAAGTTCACTTTGTGTTGTATCTATAAAATGTTTTGGATGAGAAATTTTTGTACCATCATCACCTATTATTTGTATAGTATCCCTTCTATTGGAAGAAACACGAGAGTGGGTGGTCCAATATTCAACAACTTGTTTCTTTACATCTTCTGAAATTCTATCTTTTCGAGGAACCCTACAAATATTTACCCAATTTTTCTCAATTTTTCCATCTATTTCATCTCTCTTTTCAATATATCTTTGAACAGTTCTCCTAGAAACATTTAGTAATTCAGAAATTGCTTGAACTTGTCTTCTATATGATAATTTCTTACTAGAAATTACAGTCATCAACGCTCTACGTGCAGCACTTAAATCACTAGACCGACTCTTCTTTTCAATACATTTTAATGCTTCTTGCAGGTTTTCAACAATTGTTTGTTTTAAATCTGATGACTTTTTCCTATTATCAACCCCTAACAACTCCAAAACAGGGGTCATTTCTTTTCATCTAAATAACTTTGCAATTAACTGTGCTCTTCCAATTAAAGATTTCTCTTCAAAAAATTCATCCCATATTTTTTTAGAGTGTAATTTTAATGTGCTTTCAGATAACATATCTTCAGATGAAATATTATTGAAAAGAGAATCTTCATCCATCTCCATCAAATTTTCCATACCATAGTCCAAAACATTTATATTAGTACTAGGTTCAGTTTGTTCTTGTACCTGTACGTCACCTTGATCATCAATATTTTCCATGGGTTGTTGTTCAGTAGATGTTCCTTCATCCGCTTTTCTCTTTCTTTGTCTTACTCGTGTTCGTTCATACTTCCTCGATCTAGTCCTTTGATTTGCCATCACAAATTACACTCAAATTTGAATGATTGCCTACATAGAAATTTGTACACACATAAGCTTTCCATGAAACATGTACATGTAATATAGCATAAATATTTTAAAAAACTTGTAACTAGATGCAAAACATAAACATAAAATATTTAAACAAAAGTTTTTAATAAACATAAACATGCAAAACATAAAATATTTTTAATTGAATAATGAATATATTTCTACACATATTTCTTTGATGTTAATATTTTAATAAAAAAAAGTGAAAACAAACTTCAAATGCATTTTCAATAAAAAAACATAATCAATTAAATAAATTAAAGATCAATACACCTTAAAAATATTTCTCCTCTTCTCCAAATGCCTTTTTTTTCGTCGAAATACGTCTTGTAAATTTCAGAAATGATAAACCTTCCAAAATGTTGAAATAAATCTTCTTTAATCGAAAATAGTCGAGAAAATTTTGAAATATTTGTTATTTTCTAATTTTTTTAATTTGATAAATTTGGAAAAAAAATAACTTTATTTTATATCATTCATTTTCGGCCGAGTAATTATCGGCCGATAACTTTCCGAGCGATTACTTTTCGGCCGATTCATTACCGGCCGATAGGGTTTCGGCCGAAACCTGGTCGGCCGAAACCCTACCGGCCGAAAATATCTAGTTGGCATCCTACATGGCAGCTTACTCATCATTTTTCAAAATTTTCTGAAACATTCATTTTTGGCAGAGTATTTCTCTAGTCAGATTGATTTTTTTGCAAAAAATAAAAATACCCTTTTGTAGAGCTTGAAGTGTAGAATCCAAATATAGAATTTTTATAATATTTTGATTAGTTTTGATATCTTTTATTTTTAAAATAATGCAAGTAGGTTTTAAAAATTAAAAAAGAGGCTGATTTGATATTAAAAAAATGATAGTAAAATTTATTAAAATGTTTTAAATATTATATGAGGCATAAGAGGAGAGAGTCTACTTCAAAAGGGTATATTTTGTTTTTTGAAAATGATTGAAAAAATTGAAATTAGTTGACGGCCCGTCAAAACTGTCAAATTCTGACATGTTTGACTTTAAAACGTTATTACGAGAAAAATATACATCAAAATGTGATTTTTTTTTTCCATGCACAGGATATTGAAATTACCTATTTGGAAAAAAAAAAATAGGGAGAAATGAAGTTTTTTTCATTTTATTTCTTGACGGCCCGTGAAGTCACTCTTTTATGAAATTTTCAGCATTCCAAAATTTGTCCTTAAATTGATAAAAACATAATAAAAACATTTTTTTTTTAAATTTTAAAAATTACAAGAATAAACTACACCAAAAGTTCTACATTTTATTAGTTTACACCATTTTGAAATTCAAAACATAAAGACCACTTTTATGTGGTCGAAGTTCAGAATTTTTTTTGCTGTTGGCCGATTCCTTTATAAAGTGTGACACAGGTTTGTGCTTTTACCCGGGACTCATTCGCCAACCATGGCGAATGGGTCCCACCTATGACCTGAAAATATTTGTCAGGAATTAAATTGTATTTAATGTTGTTTATCGGGATAATATTAAAAAATACACTTAATTAAGCATATGAGAGCATAAAGGGGCCAAATAAAGTATAAGAAAAGGATAAATAGTGAAGATATGCCTAGAAAAGTATGAAAGCTTGTTACAAGACTTTACAACACTTCAAAATAGGACTTTTTGATGAATAAAAAGGTGTTTTTTAGGTGAATTGTAATTAATAGAGTCTAGAAGAATGTGGAAATGTCTTACAACACTTCACAACACCTTCACAAGACATCATTCTTTGAATTTTAATACCTAAATAATCATGTTCAATCCATGTTGCAACATAAAATCAGAGAAAAATAGTTCCAACAACATGAAACAAGACCCAAACGGCCATGAAAATGACAAGGGGCCATTTTTCTACGACACAGGAGTCTAGTTTAAAAAATGTTATTTATCTAAAATTTCAATGAACAGTTAAAAAATAAAGTAAAAAATACCAAACATTGGTTTTTGACAAAAAATAGACACACAAACAAAATAAATTAAAGATGAAATCCTTAACATTGTCAAAATGTAAAAAAAAATACATCATTTAATAGATAAGAGAGATCCTAACATTACCCAAGTGTTTGATTTACTCAACCTTGAAACACATGGAAACCGAATGGTTAACATGAACTAGATTATTTGAAATCTTGTAGAATATGCAAAAACATGTCTTTAGATGTTAGGAAGGTGCTCCAAGCCCTTGGGTTGCAAATCCAAAGAAAATCCAAGCCTAAGGCTCGAGGATTCCCAAAGAAAGATATAATGCACTCATGTTATAACACACTCACCTTATGTCATAGTTTCAAGATAACACAAGTGTATTATAACGTGCTTGTGTTATGTATTGTTTTGTATTTTGCTCCCTTTCAGTCATTTTCACTCTATGTTTCCCAAGCTTGAAATAACATAAGTTCATTATAACACACACACATTATGTCTCGATTGGAATTGTTTATGTCCATTTTTTTTTTGATAGGTAAATAGCTACTAAGGGGAAACACCCATTGTATTAATTATCAAAAAAATAATAGTGTGAATTTAATATATTGACCCAACCAACTGTAACACATTTGTAGTTTGTTTCCCACCCATTACATCCCTACACATCTAACACTATGGTGACCCCAAAACCATACATCCACAACCATTCACGACCCAATTAGAGACAAACACTACTAAGGCTCCAATAGTTACAAAATTGGGGCTTTCACGACTCAATTACATACTAATAGTATTGATTCATAGTAACTGCTATCGTCATAATTTCATAGAAATAAAAAATGACACAAACCTAGCATAGAAAACACCATTCCAGAGCTAGTCATAACCTTCTTCATGCATTTTCCATGTTGCAAGTGCACCGACAACCACAAGGCACTTGTTTCCACAAGCATGATGAGATGGATTATTTTCTATCTCTTCAATGTCTCTAAAATCATTCTCCACCCATTCTTCACCTTCACCCAAGCCCCAATCCTCATCGTCCCTGACCTCAACATCCAATTCCATCTCTTTCACTTCCACAAAACCCTTCACCCAACTTGCGCTAGACACCCAGGTGATGCCATTCGCCCACATTAGGAAAGTAATGCACCATTCCATTTCCGCCCAACGCCTTTCCAGCACCTATAATTTCAATGTGCGGACAACAAGAAATTTATTCACCTCCACACCCTAGCCCAGTGACAAATAGTAGTTATGTGGCCCAACAACATAAGTAGGTTGGAATCCACATTGTCTAGGGCTGCATCAATTTCATCCATGAAGGCATGCATGAACCTCTTCTAGCACAACATCTTCACCTGGTGTAGGAGCACCTGGTGTTGTTATGCCTCCAATAGGCATTTTTGTAAAATTTGAATCGTCATCATAAAAAGCATGTAAAAGGGTCATGTTAAGGTCATTTCAATTGTAATTAAGTTTCTATTAGGTCTTTAGGAGGTTAAAAGAGTCAAATTGCAAAAAATTGTCATTTGTTGTAAAAGATGCAAAAATGCAAAAAAAGTGCTCAAAATCAGGAAGATGAAGAGTCATGTTGATTTGGAAGGTTTTTGGTCATTGGAAGTTGAAGGGGAATTTTTTTTAACTAATGTAAACATCTCTATAAATCATTGTGAGGGAAAGCAAAGGGAAGTAGATTGTATTCTTGATCAAACTTAGTAAATAAAGTACCTTCTTCTATATTTGCAACATTTTTCCTTTTGTTTCAATTCTTGTACAGACAATAAATTACCTTATAGGTTAAATCATTTATTTATTTTCTTAGAGCAATGTGTTAGCTTCCTTTTGAAAGTGATTTGAGGTATTTTCATTCATTTTAGAGGAAATAAGAGCATTTTTATCATAATTGGTTTGAAACCCTCAAACAAGGGTTTTGAGAGTCCAATAAGAATTAGATTTTCCATTCCACTGATTTAGGGTTGGTTAGATCGGTGAAATGGGTTGAATTAGTTTTATTTTCAATTTAAGTATGTGTGCAAGTGCAAGGGAAGGCAAGAAGATATAGTTATTGTTGCTGCCCTCACAAATTTCTTGAGTTTTCTCCATGAAGGTTGATGGTTTAAGTTAAAAAATGTTTTAAATACATTCAATATGGTTAGTAGAAGGTTACAGGAGCACGTATAGACCTTTTTCAATTTTTTTGGCTAAATGAAGATTGGGATTTTATATTTGTAAATGAAATATAGAAGTTAAGTTGTTGCCACACTTGATTTACATTGATTTTTAGTTCAAGAGTGATGGCTAAGTGTAGGGTTTAGAAGAAACAACATTTGCAAAGGCTTGGAGATGGTGTAGATAGTATGTGTAGGTATATTTCAATATGTTTGAAGAATTTCCACATTGATATGTGGATTGAAAGGCACACTTTCTATTAGAACTGTAAAAAACCTCACATTTTCACTGGCTCTCACATACCTATCTCCCATGTACCACAAAAATTTGTCACACCTTAAATTCATGAACAATACAAATTACTAAAATTTATGTGACAAGATCCATCTCTCAACCCATGTTAACCAATAATCCCATTAATTTAGCCTTTGACATATAGGTGTTCCTTTGGTAATTGTTGAACAAGAGATTTAAAAGCAACTAGTCCATATCGGGAAGATCGTGTGTAAGTCCTTCCGATCACAAAATCATAACCTTTCAATTTGAACAATTTCTACATATCAGGAAGAGGTGAATCAAGTCACAATGATCAAGGACCCTGAAAACTACATGTGTGCATAATCAAGAAGACAATTCCTATCATTTCATCGATGAAAGCTTATTGGCAAGAACAAAGTAATCAGAGTGAAGTTATCAAATCATACCAAGCTCATAAGTTATACTGATGAATTCTTCATCGAAAAGAAATATATATTATTTTGTCGATGAAGTAGGAGAAAATTTGTGTTGAAAATACATATACAATCAGAGCGAGTCCCTTAGATCTCACCGGCCATATGGGTTACACCGATGAAGGAAGTTTTGGGGAAAGTCTTGCCGACCTATCCAAATGAACGAAGCGGTAAAGAATATACATCAGGAAGACCAAGATCATTAGAGAGGCTCTTTTTTTTCTTAATGATAGAACATGTCAACCCAATGATAACATGGAAGGATCATGATTTTTTGGAAGGATAATGAGTGATGGGTAAAATGATTTCTACTGGTATAGACCACCTTGATATTGGGAAAAATTTACAGCTTTCTCCCCGAAGAAATAAAAGATTGAAAATAAGAAAAAGGCCATTTGTATAATATCGGTAAGATAATTAGGTTGTCTTCTTGACCAAGGATGATAATTAAAGGGACACTGCACATCAAAAGGGCATTCAATTATTCTTGGTGATCAATTGTGAATGTATAATCAAAGGTGCTACCAAATTAGACACATAGATTGGCCTAAGACAAGAAATGTTTCACTAATTCCATCCTTTGTGTTGTTTTGACATTGCAAAGTTCAAAAACCTATTGCATTCATTCTCAAAGCTGGACATTAATGTCCACACAAATGAACATTATGTAAATATTCTTTGATTGAAAGGAGAATAAACCAAAGGAATTTACAGAAGTTGTAGCAGGAAGGAAGGGAGATCAAATGAGACTCAAAGAATTCAGTGCTACCAAAAATTAATAAGTAAGCATACAAAGTCCTTGTAATTGATAAATTATAGTTTGAATATTGTCACCTTAGGGGATTAAAATGAAAATTTGAAGTTCTACAAAAACAACGAGTAAGAAACAAGAGGGCGAGACTAGCCAACCCAAAAATAAATAAACAAAAAATTGAAATAGGAGTGGAATCTGAAACAAAAGAATGAAAGTTGAACCAAGACCTTATTGATCAATTTCCTAGCTTAGTGCCGAAGGCCAGAAGGTATGCACAATTAATGGCTGATGTAGAAAAAATTGAAGACAAATGCAAACACATAGGTGATGTATGGCCTCCCATTAGAGGATAAAAATTGTTCATGTTCCATTATTGTCAGAGGAGTAGGTTTGAACTACTATGCAATCCATTGAATTTCAATTTGGGAAGATTGGTTGTTCCCAATGTCTTTGTAAATGTAGAACTTATAAGACTTTGGCTAAACATTACAACCTAGACCTTAAGGCTATTTGCAACTTGCAAGGTGAACCTTTCATACATGTGTCCAAGACTTCACTTTGTGAATTTTTTAACCTAGATGACACATGTTACGAGCCTATTTTCCATGAGGATTTGGAGAAGGAATATTGGAGAATGGATACAACTTATAAAGGGTGGAGATTACCATTGCACAAACCTAGAAAAGATGGAAACCTTGTTCCACTTGAAGATAGTGATGGGCCTCTATTTCATGATGATTTGTTTGAGCCCTACCTGAAACAAACTTACTTCTCGGTGTGCCAAATAGTAGGAATAGAGGCCTCTAAATTAATGTCTATAGGGCCAATGGTGATTGCTACATATAAACAATTCCACAATGCAAAACCTTTTGATTATGCCTTACACATTTTCAAAGGGATTGACTCAAGGCTAATGGCCATAAAAAATGGATCTCCCACATTGCACTTCAAACACTATTCAATTCTCATGCATATGATATTGTACTATGGACAGGAGTTAGGGATGTGGCCAAAAGAATTAATACTTACACAATTTGATAAGGAAGATCAACCCCTTCCAATGCAATTATGGACTGCTATTTGGGATAGTAGATTTGTTAATTCTAGATATGTTCATTTTGAAGAATACTTTGTCAAGATATTGTATAGGTTCTATAATCATCCTTGTGATTATTCATTGTCTGGTGAGATTAAAATATTTTTGAGACCCAAGGATTTAAATGGAGCACAACTGTGGGCCATAATTGGGGTGATTGGTATTGTTATATTGATTCAACCATGATAAGAGTGTACGGGTTTGAAGATACACCTTTCCTTCTACCAAAAACTGTGCCAAATAGGATTGCATATCTAGAGATTGTAAAACAAATGGATTATTCCAATGTTATGAACATAAGTGCCTATGAGAAACAATCATTTGTACCTAGTATATTATTCTTTGGAGATTTTACGGTGTTGTCCAAGGAAGGATATGATCTTATTTTGGATAAGTTATTACATTTCAATTTGAAGAAGGTTGCACCAAGAAAGAGATTTGATCCTAAGGGTTATATTAATTTTGTAAGGAAGAAACATAATCTAGGTGGATATGATCATGTACCATATCCTCATGATGATATAATCAGGAACATGGAAGAGAGGGAGGTTGAATTAGCCATTGATGAGTATAATAGGGGAATGGAGTAGAGAATGAAGGAGATAGAAGAGGAAAAAATGTTGTCTTCTAGCAGTGAAGAATATTCTAGTGAAAAGGAACCATAAAGCCAAACTGAAAAAATTCCCAAACTGAGGATTAAGGAATACCAACCTCCAAATAGAGAACAAGAAGTTGAAGACTTATCTGATACAAATACCAAGTAGTTAGCCTATAAATCCTTTGTATCTAATATGAATTTATAAATCTCTTGAATTTAGATCCTTCTTGTACAAGAAAAAGGGAATCAGTCTTAGACATCACACCTAGCAATAAAAACCAATTGCTCAATACTTTGATGGTGGATGTAGAGAATGAAATGAAGAATATGAACCTAGAGAGAGGAAGGAAATTGTTGGACAAGTCCAGTGTAATGATTTTTCCTAGTTTAGATTTAAATTTTTCTCTTGTTTTTGATAGTTTCTACATAATAATGGTGCTAAGCATAAGCTTAGTCCTGAAGGGGTGACAAAATTATACACTGGATCAAGATATAACCTAATTAGAACTCTCTCATGATTTTGGCCCAGTATCCCCCACACAAGAAATTTGTGATTATTGACAATGAGAAGGCATTCGACCATGTGATGACATTGAAAGTAGGAGAAACTGATCCTATGGCCACAACTGAAATTGGAATTAATGTATCCAAATTAAATAAAGCACAAATTCAAATTTTGATCAAGGAATGAGACATGTACAAAATGAACAATGAAAAGATGTTGAAAGAAAATTATTTTCTAAAAGACATGATCTAAGATACATTCAAGGTATCTGCTAGATTACACACTCAAGGGAAAGGTTCTCAATCAAAGAACAAAAGTGAAGAATCAAATGTACATACTCAAGTGAGTAAAGCCATATTTGATGCACTCTTTGCAATATTCCAGAAAAGGCACACTAACTTCATGGTTTGGATGAACAAGTTCTGGGTGACCCATTCCAAGAGTTACATTGCAATTTAGGAATATAAGAGAATAAATGACCGAATTCAAGAAAAGATCTAGGAGATACAAAAGAGAATCACTTCTAACACTGAAGCCATCACAACTGTTGAGGATATCATTAAAAAACACAAAGCTTATTATAAGGAACTACAAGTAGATGCAAAGGATTTCATTGATGTTGCTAAAGAAGGGGTCCCCACATTGTTCAAAAATGATGGAAAATTGAAAGACTAGAGTGAATGGATAAAGGAGTGTAGATTGATACTGCATGGAGCCTTGGAAGTAGTCAAGAATGAGGATTCGACATTGGAGGGGGCTTGTGAGCATTTGGAGAAGATGGTCATCATGGAGATAGTTGTGAGGAATGCTTTAGAGGATGTTGATACACACTTGGGTCAAGATTATTTAGATAATATAACATAAGTTCATTTATCAGTCACTAGAGCTTAATTGTTAATGTTTAATTATTGTTAATTCCAAAACATATTTATGAAGAGGTGTGCCCTCTTCAAGATACTGATGTATAAGTTGAGTATGTAATGATTATATAAGAAGATAGTGAATGAGGAGAGAATAGGAGATATACACGAGATGCTTTTTCAAATTTATTATCATATAAATTATACTATATGGACCATGATGCATGCATCAATTTGACTAAGAATCAATGGAATATTTTTAATTCTGCATGACTCAACATTGGTGTCTATTGTTTGTTGATTTAAAACAATTATCTAGCTATCTCCATAGTATTATTTCTCTATTATTTGAGTTTGTGTCCAAGTTGATATTTAATTTCATCAAAACACATTTGTTGTTATTGTGTAATCAAGTTGTTTGGTTTCCATCAATGAATTAAAATATTCTTAATTGATTACAATAACTTGGAAGTAATATTCGGATCAGTAAGAAGAGTTAGGTAATTGATAAGATTGTCAAGTTGCCTCCACATTGATGTTGTCTTGTTATTCAAATTGAGGATATACTTCATTTGTCAATACACACTTGTTGTTATTGTGTGATTCTTTTAATTGATTCCTTCAAGGAAGCATTAAAATCCTTTTAAACAAATCACAATAACCTGATAAGATCAATTGGATCAATAAGAAGAGTTTTTCAATCACATATTTGCATGTTTATACAAGGTATAAACAAATCTAAGTGCCAAACAATTAGAATTATAACCAACAATAGTCACCTATCATAAATTTTCACCAACTCCATTTACCCAATAAAGCACTGGTCCAACTCATAATTCATTCATATATCCACTTTCATATCATAAATTTTCAATTATCACATTAGGAGTAGAGTAGTTAACAATTCATCTATTTCACATTGTATACCACTATGATAGATCCTTAAATACAAACAAGTCACACAATATGCTTTTGCTATAAAGGTTTACCCACCTAGGTCTAGCAGAGCCTAAAGTGCAGGGAGTCATCAAATGAATAGCTCTATTTGTTGGTTCAACAATGTTGCAAGTCTAATCATAGAGCTTGGCATCCTCTTAGGATTTGTAACCTACATTTTTGAGATCCAACACTTTCTACAAACTGTCATTGAATAAAGCCTAATTCAAGATTTAAGTAAGGATTTCTTGATCTACTATTTTAGTGAGTGATTTTCCTTGAAAAGATGGTTGATTTGGTAGTTTTTAGACCTTATTAGTGGTTGAAAAACAAAAAATTAGAAATTCATAAAGTTTTAAGGGTAGTCCTTTCTAAAATAGGCCTAATTGAGGCTCTTTTGGCTGCGGACAATCAATTTTTTCTGATATTTTTTTCAAAACAAGTGTACCTGATATTTAAGTATGTTGAATGAGGCCCAAATGGGTCCTAGAATCTTGTATTGGTTTGTATATATTCAATATGGTGCTAAAGTTATACCCAATTTTAGTTTGTTGGACTACTACTAACTATTGTGTGTTTTGACTACAAGAAAATGAAAATATGTTCTAGAAATGGTTTAAGTGAATGTTTTTGTTTTGTTTCTACCTAATTCATGATGATGGTAGAGTATAAGAGTCTAGTAGGAGTTTATATCCTAGATTGGATGATTTGTTGTCTTTTTTCTTTATGGAAACAAGTTGCAATGAAGTGTAATTTGGTGGATGTTGGATGAATTGATTGATTCAGAGTTTTCTAATAAGGTTTTTGCTTTGATTCAATCAAATTGATGATGGTTAAGATGTACTTGATTCTGATAAAGGTTTGGAAGCTTATTTTGATGGTTTGGTGTATTGGTAGTTCAGTGGAATCAAGATTGAAAGGGGTGAATTTTGGTGAAGTGTTTACTGATCTTCTCAAGTTTTGTATTTTGGGTCATTATTACCCTAGAAGGTTGTAGATTCTCTACATCAATAAGTATTAGAGCTAGCTGATCTAGTGTTTGTTAATTTGTTTTTGAGTTGTTGGTTGTAGGTTCTTGATCCATCTTAAAGTTGCAGAGAGGAAGAGTTGAAGTTGTGTGTTGGTTACAAACAAGCTGAGGTTTGTGTTCACCATCCTCCAATGGAGAATAAGCTAGGGAGAAAGTGCAAAGTGACTGAGGCCACTAAGAGAAAGGGTGGTAGGTGAATCTTCTAGGATCTATTGTTGGGTAAGATGGATGGTTTGTTGAGTTTGTGTGGTGTAGCAGTGAGGGAGATGGATATCTATCTGAGAAGCACTTGAAGAGGTTGCAACTATTTGAAGAGTTCAAAGTCAGTTTGAGAGTACTCTACTAATGGGAGACGATGAGAAGATGAATACAAGAAGGTCCACAGAAGGTTGAGGAAATATTGCTTAGAGAAGCAATGTGAAAGGACAGACATGTGTCCTTTGAGTGAGAAAATGTTAGAGGAAAGTTAAGTGTTGTGAAAGGATAGTCTTGTGTCCTTTGATTGGTGAATCTGATGGTAGTGAAAGAGAAGGTACAAGGCAAAGAAAAAAGGAGATAGAAATGAAGACAAAAGATAAAAGGAATCAAGATGGAAAATGAAGGCAGGTGAGTGATTTCAAGTATGTAGCAAGAATTAGGTGAAAGAAGAATCAAGGTTGATGCAAATTAGTCCTCAAAAGGACTTAAGGATTTTTCATGGCCAGTTGTTTGGTGCAGGAGCACCTGATGTTGTTATACCTCCAATAGGAATTTTTGTAAAATTAGAATTTTTATCATGAAAAGCATGTAAAAGGGTCATGTTAAGGTCATTTCAATTGTAAGTAAGTTTCTATTAGGTCTCTAGGAGGTTAAAAGAGTCAAATTGCAAAAAATTGTCATTTGTTGTAAAAGATGCAAAAATGCAAAAAAAGGTGCACAAAATCAAGAAGATGAAGAATCATGCTGATTTGGAAGGTTTTTGGTCATTGGAATTTGAAGGGGTAGTTGGTTTAACTAATATAAGCATCTCTATAAAGCATTGTGAGGGCTAGCAAAGGGAAGTAGATTGTATTCTTGATCAAACTTAGTAAATAAAGTACCCTATTTTGTATTTGCAACATTTTTCCCTCTTGTTTCAATTCTTGTACAGACAATATAGTACCTTATAGGCTAAATCCTTGATTTTTTTCTTAGAACAAGGTGTTAGCTTCTGTTTGAAAGTGATTTGAGGTCTTTTCATTCCGTTTAGAGGAAATAAGATCATTTTTATTGTAACTAGTTTGAAACCCTCAAACAAGGGTTTTGAGAGTCCATTAAGAGTTAGATTTTCCATTCCACCGATGTAGGGTTAGTTATATTGGTGGAATGGGTTGAATTATTTTTCTTTTCAATTTAAGTATATGTGCAAGTGTAGGGGAAGGCAAGAGGACAAAGTTATTACTGTTGTCCTTAGATTTCTTGAGTTTTCTCCATGAAGGTTGATGGTTTAAGTTAGAAAATGTTTTAAATACATTCAATATAGTTAGTAGAAGGTTTAAAGAGAATGTATAGACCTTTTGCAATGTTTTTTGCTGAATGAAGATTGGGATTTGTGATTTTTAAGTGAAATATAGAAGTTATGTTGTTGCCCCACTTGATTTACATTGATTTTTGGTTCAAGGGTGATGGCTAAGTGCAAGGTTTAGAAGAAACAACATTTTCAAAGGATTGGAGATGGTGTAGATAGTATGTGTAGATATATTTCAAGATTCTTTAAGCATTGGCATGTTGGTATGTGGATTGTAAGACACACTTTCTACAAACCCTCATTGAATAAAGTCTAATTCAAGCTTTAAGTAGGGATTTCTTGATCTACTATTTTAGTGAGTGATTTTCCTTGAAAATATGATTGATTTGGTGGTTTTTAGACTTGATTAGTGGCTGACCAGCAAAAAATTATACATGCATCAAGTTTTATGTGTAGTCCCTTTGTAAAATAGGCCTAATTGATGCTCTTTTGGCTATGGAAAATCAAATTTTCTGATATGTTTTTCAAAAAAAGTGTACCTATAATCTACTCTTGGTTTGTGGATATTCAATATGGTTTTAAAGTTATACCCAATTTTATCTTGTTGGACTACTACTAGCAATAGTGTGTTTTGACTGCAAGAAAATGCATATCTATTGTAGTAGTGGTTTAAGTGAATGTTTTTATTTTGTTTCTTCCTAAGTCATGATGATGGTGGAGTATAAGAGTTTAGATCCTAGATTGGATGATTTGTTGTCTTTTTTCCTTATGGAAACAAGTTGCAATGAAGTGTAATTTGGTGGATGTTAGATGAATTGATTGGTTCAAAGTTTTCTAGTAAGGTTTTTGCTTTGATTTAGTCAAATTGATGATGGTTAAGATGTACTTGAGTTTGATAAAGGTTTGGAAGCTTGTTTTGATGGTTTTTTGTATTGGTAGTTTAGTGGAATCAAGATTGAAAGGAGTGAATTTTGGTGGTGTTTACTGATCTTCTCAAGTTTTGTATTTTGGCTCATTAGTACCCTAGAAGGTTGTAGATGCTTCGCATCATAACCTTAGCCTTGCTTGCCCCCATGTACAATAGAATAACCAAGAACATGGCTATAATTTCAGTATTAACCTTGTACCAATGATGGGCGATTAAAAATTCCATTCCCAGTTCCTTTTTCATTACCAACAAAACTAGAGGGTGTTCCGAGGTGAGAATGGCCTTCAAAATTTTGTATGTGATCTCCCATCAGAAGGACATTTGCTTCTTTATGGAGTCCAAGGATATAGGTGTATTCATCACACCATACTCAACACCTCTTCACAGTCAAAAAAGGAATGAGTCATCTATTGCCTCTAGAACCTATTTATAAAAGCTAACCATATATCGATATGATGGGACATTTAATCACTCATTGATTGAAGAATCATCAGATGCTATAATTTTAGATTTTGTAACCTTCCTTGTGCAAATAATTCCTAGTGAAGGTATCCATCCACTGTACCATGCCACATCACCACACGTAAGAAGATAGAACTCATATTTTTTGTCATCCTCTTTGGCGCCAACTGACCTTACTCGTATTTTTCTTTAACATCTTATCATTCAAGTGTAATAT
The DNA here is from genome assembly GCA_007258455.2 of Sequoia sempervirens. NCBI lineage: Eukaryota > Viridiplantae > Streptophyta > Pinopsida > Cupressales > Cupressaceae > Sequoia > Sequoia sempervirens. Next base: position 55,892 of record VDFB02106205.1, on the reverse strand, counting down.
CTCAGTTTTCAAATAATGAGTGCCACTAGTCATAGAAATGTGTGAGGGGTACTATCCCACACAACCTTGCCACTAAGAACCATATGCTTATGTAACCATGTGTCGTATGCTTTTAGTGTTGTGTCCTTTTTACCATTTCCTTTTCCAAACCATCCTCCATGCCATTACCCTCTTTGTATATGTGGCTTATTTTGTACTCTTCAAATCCCTCCAACAGTTCATAGATGGGTCAAATCTATTGGCCAAGCTTCCAATTTGGTTATTTATTGAATCTAATGGAATTTATCATTATAAGGAAATCTCCCTCGAGGTGGATACACTTGGAACCTATTTCACTGTCTAGTTGGAGTCTAATCAAAGTCGCCCTAAAATTTTCCATGTTGTTTGTACTAATTCCTAGCCTGATAGATCACTTTTCTAGGACCTTCCCATGTTCATTATACATAATACAACCAACACCACTAAGACCAGGGTTGCCCCTCGAGGCACCTTCAAGTTGACCTTAATCCACCTAGGTTCTGGTGCCTCCCACCTCACCTCCTTCCTTTTTTCCAACTTGGAAACCCCATCACCACACATGGAGGGAATCTTGATACCAACAAACTCTTTTTCTATCATGTCACCCCAATTCGTAAAAATCCACTTTTTGCTTGATTTTTTGTGAGCTTCCTCATTGACTAATTCCACAATGTGACCTTCAATTTTGTAATAGAGCCACTCAACTTCTAGTTCCTTGTCCTAAAAAATTATCCTATTTCATTCCTTCCATAGTTGCCACCTATGATATTAGATAGGATTACAAACCAAAGGCTTCCAAAGACTAACTTCTTGTTCTTCTATGGCCACATATTAAACCAATTTTCTATATCCAAGGGGATTAGGCATTGTAGTTTCACCTTCCTTATAAAGAATTTCCAACACCCATGTGCATATGGACAAGACAAAGGGATGTGATTGGAATTTTCACTATTACACTTACATAGTACACACTGCCCTGGTCCTTGGACACCAATTTTTCCAACCGGTCCTTAGTGAGAATTCTCCTTTGTAACACCAACCATGGAAACACCCCAACTTTTGGAAGACAGTTTTTATTCCAAATCATTTTTTTTGGCCGGTTCTATTTAGTAGTTGTAGCTTCCTTCACTGTATATCCCAATTTAACCTTGTATGAGCCCATGGATGACCCACATCACCTAATGATGTCCATTTGGTTAGATGGGGTAAAGGTTCTATTTTTTGGGATTGTGGCAAGCACCAATTTCTGATCTTGTGGTGCATCAATATCTTGCAAAGAACGTCACTCACAAATTTCCACCTCATTTTAAATAGTTACAGCTCCATAATTGCATATCTTGCTACCCCAAACCTGAAGGGTCTCATTTTTAATGTCCTCCAGGTTGGGATGGTTGGAAATAGGCTCCCACCCACCCCACGAGTCATTCTAGAAAGAGGGACCTTTTCCATTTATGACCTCCCAAGTGACATGTTTTGTGACTATGTCTCTACACTCTATTATATATTTCCAAATTGTAGAGCCCTTGGGGGGATCCATATTGGTCAAATTTTCGGTGGGCTCATCTAAGTCAAGGTACTTTCTTCTAAGGATTCTGACCCATTTATGCTCACCTTTGGCATAGAGATTCCACACAAGCTTAGCCCCCATAGCTAAGTTCATTATGGCTAGTTGTCTAATACCTATCCCTCTTTCCTCCTTTGGGGAGAAAATTTTATTGCATGTGACAAGAAGAAATTTTTGTTGATCCTCAGTGCCACTCCAAAAGAATCTACTAAGAATCTGATTAAGTTCTTCTTCCACAACCATCAGGATTTTGAAGCATGCCATGGAGTATATTGGAATGGATTATAGCACAACTTTCACCATAAAAATTCTACCAGTAGAGGACAGCCACTTTCCTTTCCATGTTCCCATTTTGTTCTTACAACTATTCAGTAGGCTTTCCTAATAACACTTGTTATTGATTCTTGTAAAAAACGGAGTTCCCAAAAAATTCCCCAAAAAATTTACCACCCATAGGCTCAATATTCTTGCAAAATCCTTTTGGAGACTAGGTTGGGTATTTAGAAAGAAGACCTTTGATTTTCTCCAATTAATACCCCACCTAGATGCCAAACAATAATCATCCAAGAATGTCTTTATGATCCTAACTTCCTTTGTACATGCGACACAAAAAAATGGAGTCATCAACAAATTTCTAATGGGTGACATGGTCTAACCCATTAACCATAAACACACCTTACCACTTTCCATCTCTCCTTAGTGCATTAATTCCCTTTCCTAGGGCCTCTTCCATGATGATGAATAGAAAAGGGGACAATGGGTACCCTTTCCTAAGACCCCTTGAGGAGGTGAAGAAGTCATGTGAGGCCACATTTAAATGGATTGATAACTTTGGTGTAGAGAAGTAGCTTCTAACCCAATTGATCCACCCTTCACCGAATCCAAACTTCTCAAACACTTCCACCAAGAACTACCTATTCACTAGGTCATAGGCTTATAATATTTCAATTTGAGTATCATGCAATTTTCCCTCACCTTCCTTTTCAAGTGAATGGTCTCATGATCTATTATGATTCCTTCCACTATTGATCTCCCGGGTGCAAAGCCACTTTATTCTTCTAAGATGATTTATTTTAAGGTTTCCTTGAGTATATTTGCAATAATCTCTGTCACAATCTTGTAGAACATGTTGCAAAGAGCTATTGGTTTGAAGTCCCCCATTGTCTGAGGCTTCTTTTTCTTTGGAATAAAGGCTAGGAAGGTATGGTTGATGTATCCTAGCATTTTCACCTTCCACTTTGATTCCTCCACATCCATCATGTGGTCATCTCCAACAACCTCCCAAAACTTCTAGAAAAATATAGCCAAAAATCCATTAGGCCCTGGGGCTTTGTCTAGGTTTAGCTGAAATGTGGCAGCCCTAACTTCTTCCTTCCCAATGCATTTGAATAAGGCCCTATTATTTTCTTCTATAATTAGTGTAGGGATAGAATAAAGTAGCTTATCCCTCACCACTCTATGCATCGGTGTATCCTTGTTCAAAATTTCCTCAAAGAATCTCACAACTTTTGCATTAACCTCCTCAATGGATTGTGTCATCACACCATCCCCTTCTCTAATTTATATGATTCTATTTATACTTCTATTTGCCACAACTGTTCTATGAAATAATTTTATATTCTAATCTCCCTTGTTTAGCCAAGTCTCCCTAAAATTTTGTCTCCAATAACATTCCTCCCTTTTCAATTTTTTTTCTAACTCATTCCTCTAGGGATTTCTCTGCTTGAACTCCTTTTCCCCCATCCCATGCCTTATGATGTGTTCATTTAATATTTCCAAATTCTATTATGCTTTTTCCTTTTCAAGGAAGATGTTCTTGAAATGTGTTTTGTTCCATTCTTTTAATTTAACCTTAACATAGACCAATTTCTTATTGATTTTGAACAAGTTGGAGTGATTCTCAATTCAAAATTCCTACCACTTTCCAGCCATCAGGTCTGAGATTTTTTCTTCCCTTATCCACATATTTTCAAACTTGAAAGGGTTACCTCTTGGGTGCTCATCTAATAGAATTGTTAATTGTAACAAGAAATGGTTTGATCCTGTGAGTGGAAAGATTGTTGCTTCAAGTAGATTCACTTGACCTTCCCAATCATTGAAGAGCATAAATTTATCCAACCATTCTATAATTTTGGTGAAGCCCTTTCTCCTATTCGATCATGTGAATACCCCATTCTTGGCCTACACATCTTTTAGTTGGTTGTTGTCTATGAAATATTGGAATTCTTGTTGTACATTCATGGTCCTCATTACTCCACCTTTATCCTATTATTTAGTGTTACATTTAAGTCTCCTACAATGATTCCCCTTTCGCCATTGAAATTTTTCAATCTATTGGTGATTTGCTACCATAGATTCCTCTTGTCAATTGTAGAGATTGGTCCATAAACATTAATGAGAAAAAATTGTTCATTCCTTTGCAACAGTTTGCATCTCATCATGATCTAGCTCCTATCCTCCTCGAAAACTTTCTCATCTACCAATAAGGGGTTCCATAGAATTCCCAAGCTCCCAAATGCACCTTCAGCTTCAACAAAGTGGCTCTTCCACTGCCTCTGACAACTTAGTCTTTTATCACTTTCCTCTTTAGTGAATTTTGTTTCTTTCAATAAGAAAATGTTAGCTCTAGATTGGTCAATTTGGCACTTGACCATATGCCATTTTTTAGGCGCACTTATTCCCCTAACATTCGAGGTTATGGGCTTTATTTCCCTTGGGGAAGGATTATATCCTTCCGAGACTTGAGTTTCATTTGACCCTTTGCATTTGCTACAATCTCTAATTTTTCTCTGTTTTTCTTGGGCCCACATTTTCCATTCTTCTTTATGTTTTCATTTTGTAGCTTTGATTGAGTTTTCTCCAATATTATTTCCTCTAGTAGTGATCCTTCCACCTCCACACCCCCTTCTTCATCCTCTGATTCTAGCTCTGCTTCACTTTCCTCCATTCCTAAGGAGGGAACATTAGGTTTTGGTCCCCTTGTTTCATCCACTTCCCCTTGCACATTTTCTTCCCCTACTTCCACTTTCGATCCCAAGGGTTATTTCACCCTTTCCATCTGTTCTATACCTCCATCCCTCATAGTTTCATGTGGGTATACAGGCGATAATTCATCAACCTCTTTGGGAGGGAAATACAACAACAATTCCCAAGATTCCTCCAAGCCACATATATCTATTGGTACGGGGCTGATGGATTGGTCCTCAATGCCTTGACCCTACAAAATATAGGTTTTCTTTCATTTCTATGTTTACAATAGGATCCCCATCCTCCTAAGCACTAGCACATAGGGGTTCCCCTGCACCAAGGTAACTTTCAAAACTTCCTCTTGAATTGGCTTCCATTCATATCCATTGGCCTTATCTACTTTCACAGTAATTCTACACTCCAATTTTCCATGATCCTTAGATTTGCATACATGGAAAATCTTCATCTCTTCTTCTCTCATTACACTTTGGGTCCATGACCCCTCCCTAGTATAGATCTCAATCTCTTGGGTAGAGTCTAGTGAGGAGCCAACCCAAGGAAAAGTCTGACATATGTTCCTAGACACCTTTTTTCCACCTTTTTATCCATGGAGATGAGTGTACCCAAGCTTCTTCCAATTTCTTTGAGAGTGTCTTCATCCCAGTACTCATCCGAGAGGTTGTAAAGGTGAACCTAGACAACAAGATGCAAGGTCAAATCCTTGTACATGATACTCTTGCTTTGTTTTCAATGAAATTTAATTCTTCCAATGTGTGTGAAAATTATGAATTGGAAGAGTTGTGAACAATAAAGGAGAATATTGGTTCAAGAATCTGACTTTCCAAAGAAACAAATGGGCATAGTATATGACATTCCATGTAATTCATAAACATGAAACTATTTTTCTCTCTAAAGCACATTACTTTTGCAATCAGAGATGTGCATAGTTACAATCATGGGATATGCAATTCATTTGTTAAATATTTTCCAAAATTTATGGTGTATTTCTACTTTCCTATTTTTCTTAAACAAATATCAATAATAGAGCTACTGCATTAATCATGTGCATTCACTGTTGTAGTACCAAGCAACACACTGGAAAACCTTGTGCAATTTGCATCCAGTGATTAAATGTTTGCCAAAATATATAGTGTCCTATTTTCCTAAATTTCTTAAGAAAAAATGTATAGTATGGCTAGTGCAAGACAATTAATTTGATTGGGAAAGTAAGTATTACAATTGCAAATGAGAAAATTAAGAATTGAATGCATATTGTGCCAGCTTTACTATTATCATGAATACAATATGTTATTCATAAACATGAAACATATGCTTGATAACAAGCTCTCCAAAAAAAATAGAAGCTTTAGGCTTCTAAAAAAATAGAAGCTTTAGGCTTCTAAAAAATGTTTTAAACAATATATTTTGAATCAACAAGAAACCATCTGAGAAGCGAAATCAGTGATTGCAATAGTAACTTGTTGCAACTATATTCATTCTACAAAGTGACTTGAGTGATAACCCTTTTCCTGGTATAAGTACTTATGTTTTGTTGCAACTACAAGCATTGTTCATTGTTATTAAGCCTAATTGTACACATGGATACAATAGATGACATATGAGATGAACCAGTTGAAACCAAGCAACAATTTTCTATTGCAATCATTTAATTTGCAATTTAGAGATAATAAACAATTTATCTCTTTTTCCTATTAGTTGGAGTAGGCCTATTATCCATTTTTATGAAAGTAAATTAGGGTATTAGGAGCGCATTATATTTTTGGAAAATATTCAATCACTACGTGAAAATTGTGTCAGATTTTGTGAGAGGACAGTAGCTACTGAACCAGTCAATGCATGTTTAATAGACTAAATGGTATAACTATTGGATCAAAAACAATAGTGTTTTAAATGCAAATTGTGTGAGATATATTTTCACAAACATTCAAACATTAAATACAAATTCTGCAAGCTTTTTCGGTAGGAAGAGAGCTACCCAGACAACAAATAAATAGGTAATGCATTCAATGTCTGCATAGTCAACAAGACATTGGTCAAAGTTTTTAGTTTTTCGTGTCTTAATTCTCATTTTTTTCAATTATTCTATTGGTTGGTGTAGGCCTATTATTCATTTTTGTTAAACTAAATTACCAAAATAAAAGGACACTATATATTTTGCAAATATTTGACCACTAAATGAAAATCATGCCACCTTTGACTGCAGAATAATAGATATTGAAGAAATCAATGCATGCTTAATGCATTGAATGGTATGATAGACAGATCAGAGTGGTGCAGGAGCACCAATCCATTTCAGTGATTTTTCTTTAGTTGTCTCATGGAGAGTTGAGTCTAGGTGTTAGAGTTAAATTTTTTGAGTGTTTGATGTCTAAATAAGGTCAATGGAGACCATTTTTTGTAATTGACAAACCTTGGTGTCTTTTGGGTCTAAATTGTAAATGTTGACAAAAGAGGTCAAGGTGGGTCAAAATGTCATTTTTCTAGTGTTGGGTCATATTTCTAGGATGAATAAGGTCTAAATAGACCAAAACCAATGTTATAGGTGATTAGGAGATTCAAATTGCACATAATGCAAAAAAATGCTAGTGTTGTCATCAAAAAGAAATTGTAAAAGTGCAACTTTGTACTCCAACGATCATGAGGAGTTTTAAAAATCAGTTGAAGGTGGTTGTGTTGGTTTTTTCATGATGGGGAAGGTTTAAAGGTGAGAATTCCATTGATGTAATGGTTTGTTAGAGGATTTGGAAGGAATAAGAAGGATTTTCCCTATTTTTCATTAATTTTCTGTGTTTTATCATAAATTATGAAGTTCTCTCTGTACTGTATGGCTCGTGAAAACCAATCTTGGTGCTAAATTCTTGTAGAATCTATTGGAGGATGAGATAGATTTTACTTGGTTCTATTCTAAATGGTTTTCATCAAGGAAAAAACTTTTTGTGGACATATCTCTGTAACTAGGTCTAAATACTCTATTTTAAGGGTTTGTGCAAAAAAATGACTTTGTAAGTAATTTCACCCACTTTCACTTTTTTTATCTCAGTGGAATGGATAATTTGAGTTTGTTTTATATGTGAGTAGGGTCTTATGTTGTTGGGAAGAATATTAGATTCCTTTTGTATTACTGCCCTGTGTGTTTTTGTGTCAAATTTGCATGAAAATGGAGGCTTTACACTAGGGTTTGGTGTTTTATTGCTGACAGTGGCTTGGTGAATGTTTCCTAAGCATGTATAGGAATAAATAAGGATGTTTAACTAGTTCCAAGAGCTAGGAAGGTCGGTGATATAGTTTTACAATAAACCCTCATATGAATAGCCTAAAACAAGGGTTTCTTGGAAATCTGTTTGGCAAGGTGTGTCCATGCAAACTAATGGAAAAATTGGGGGTTTTGGAGGCTGGTGAGTGCTTCCCCATTGGTCTCTTGGGTTGGTTGCATGATTAGAGAGGTGAATCTTTGTAAAATTGACCTAGTTCATGGCCTAGGTCAACGTTGTGGACAAGTTTTGAAGTTGTTCCAAAAGTGTTGGTTGGGATATTGAGGTATGTTATAAGTTGCTTTGATGGGTCTCTAAAACTATGAGGATTGTGTTGATTGAGAGAGTTTTAGGTGAGTTAGGTTCCAAAATCAAGGTTTGCATACCTACTAGCAAGGAAGAGTGTTTGTGTGGAGAATAACCTTTGTGAGGGTTTGAAGTTTTAATACTTGTTGAATAGGGTTGGATTTGTGTTGTTTGTGTTGGAAGCCACCCTAGGTTGCTATCACAGAGACAATAGTCTATTAAATTCAAATAACATAGGAAATGCATTAAATTTTTTAAGCATACAAACAACATCAACAAACTTGTTAAGAAACATGATATGCTAGTATTAGTGATAGGAACCAATCCCAAATTGTTGTAGCCTATTGTTACTAGATAAAGAAATATTTTTTTAGATCTTTGAGCAAGGTCTTCTTCCTCATACAAGCATACAATGCATTAACTCTAAATTCATTGCATGTATAGGCGGTAAGCCACTGCCAAACTATTTTAAACAATACAATTTCATTTAACAAGCAACTATTTGAGAAGTCAATTAAATAATTGCAATGGTAACTTGTTGCAACTGTATTCATTGTAGAAATTTACTTAAGTGACTGCACTTATCCTAATTCTAGTACTTCTTTTTTGGTGCGACTAGAAATATTATTTGCTATTATAAGGCCTAATTGTACAAATAGGTACATTAGATAACAAACAACATGAATGGGTTGCTATATTGCGCATTGCTAGAGCCAATGAGCAGGTTACAATTGCAATGGTCTCATTTGCAATTGATTGATAATAGACAATTATTCTTCTTCTCTATTGCTTTCACTAGGCCTAATATTCATTTTTGGTAAAGAAAATTGAAAAAATAGAAGCAAATTATATATTTTGCAAATAGTTAATGTGCAAATGAAAATTGTACAACCTTTAGCAGCAAAATAGTATATGTTGAAACATGTAATGCATGTTTAATGCATTAGATAATATGGCTCACACATCATAAATAATAGTCTTTTGAATGCAAATTGTGCAAGATAATACGTCATTCATAAACATGAAATAGAGAAGCACATGTTAAAATATGCAAAAAATAAAAAAAAAGACCAACACAATAATTTTTTTGCAAACATGTAGATAAAATGCAATTTTTTTGAGCCTTGCTACTAGGCTCATGACTATTGAGGTAATGAATACATAGTCAATGCATTGAATGCTTCCACAATAAACAATACTTTTCTTAAAGCATTCATATCTTCCTTTGATAATTGTTGTTTGTTACAATACTCAGCTACTCCTTGGCTTCAACTGTTGCATGTTAATGGGTTACATAGCATATGCCATCTACTATACCCATTTGTTCCCCTAGCCCTTGTAATAGCAACCAACACAATTGAAAATTATGGTTTATCTCTTTTTCTATTAGTTTGAGTAGGTGAATTTTTCATTTTCCTTTAAGTAAATTAGGAAAATAGGGGGACATTATATATTGTGGAAAATATTTAATCGGGGGTTGCATATTGTGTGAGTTTTGGCAGCGAGTTGGTGAGTACTGAAATAGAGAATGTATGTTTAATGCATTAAATACAAACTTCATGATATGTGTTGAATAGCTAACATGAACACAAGAAGAGTTCATGCATAGTTAATTCATGAAATATGAGACAAGTGTTGGTTTTTGCTTATTGTTTGTTTATTCTTTGTTGAAAAGCTTGTGTGTTTTGGGTTGTGGGTTGTCGTCTTTAACATTTATCATTTTGTACAATGCTTGAACAAGGCAGGAGTCATACGAATAGTGTGCAACTGCTAAGTGGCTCATCTATTTGTTTTTGATACTTGAGCTAGAAGTATTAGAGGGAAAACTAAATGATTTGAGCAAGGACTTTTGGACCGTGGGTCTCAAACATATGTTGGAGGGCTAGTCAGTACATATGCAAAGAATGCATAGTTAATTCATGAAATCTCGTGAGAGTGTTGGGTTTTTTTTGTGCTTATTCTCATTTGTCTATTGTTTGTTCAAAAGCTCATAGGTTTTTAAGCTCTTCATTGCCCTTTTGCATGTTTGTTCTTCTATAAAAGTGCATTGTTGGTAAATTGCTTGAAGTATCATAAACAGATGGGAAAACCACTTACCAGTAGTCTACTATTCCTAGGATTAACAACAAAGAGAGCTAAAAACACAAGATTTTCAACAAAAATGAACAAACAAGAATTAGCACAGATTAAAGCCAATAGTCGCCTAAGATTTCATGAATTAAATTTGCATTTAATGCTTGCATACCCACCAACTCTCAAACACATCTCACATAATTTGCATTGAATGGATTAAACATGTATTCACTGGTTCACGATTAAATATTTTCTAGAATATATAATTTCTGTTTACTTTGCTAATTTATCTAAACGAAAATGAATAATAGACCTACTCCAACCAACTATGGGAAAAACATGAAAATACTTTAAACAATACAATTTGGTTGGACATGAGAAGTTTAAGAACAACAAGCAACTATTCCAAAAGAAAATTTAACAAATACAATTGTAAGCTTTCCTATCGACAAAAACTAACAATTGCAATAGTGAAACATGAACCATAGAAAAAATGATAAAATTTGCTAAAAAATGGACCAACGCCATAAATTTATTCAAAGATTCAAACATTAAATAAATAAAAAATCATGCTTTCCTAATAGGCTACTAGCCACCTAGGAAATAAACACATAGTTAATGCATTAAATGCCTCCATAGTCAACAAGACGTTGCTCAAAGCATATTCCATTTACTGTACCCACTTGCCTTATTAGCTTTTGTAACAAGAAGCAATATTTCTAGTTATCAAGTATCACAAACACATAGACAATCCAATCACTAGCAATGCACTTTTATAGAATAATGAACATGGAAAAGTGCAACCAAGAGCTAGAAACACACAAGACTGTTAACAAACAATAAAAAAATGAGAGTAAGCAGAAATAAAACAAAACATAAACTAGACATACTTTCATTGCAAAAGCCATATACCAAGCCCTAATTCAAATTTATAGAAATTGTATTGAGGGAAATCCAAACAAACCAAAAGGCTTATTAACTATGTATACAAGTAAAGAAACTTGCAACTTAGGTAGAGTTACATTACATTTAGCATTTTGCATACCATTTAATACATCATTGGACAATATGTTCAAGCGCTATGATCAATTGCATGTGCTCCCTATAGATGAAATCCCACTAGTAGGCTCAAAATTTGTATGATTCATTCATATATGACTATGAGACATAATGCAAATACTTATAATGTACTTTGGAAACTTTTATATGATCTTCTCTGGTGATCTCTACCAACTGCAACCTGTCCTTAACTCCATTGTGGTTTATGAACTTTATTGATAGACTGATGGCTAGTTAAGAAATAAGTTACACATAGTTAATGCTTTCAATACACTCACAGTTGACAGGAACTTACTTAAACCATTCATTAGTAGACAGTGTATGGTGGGTATGTGTAGGATCATGATGGGCCAAAAAGTGGCAATATGATGGGTATTTGTAGGGTATGTGGCTGACGACTTTATTTTTACCCAAAATTGATGAAATGAAAAGGGTTTTTAAAGGAGATTCTCAACTTTCCACCAATATAAATTATTCTTTACTTTTAATTTAATAAATAATTATTATTCATTTTGAAATTTGAATTATGACTAAAGTGTTTATTGATAAGCTGACTGAAAAACATCTATAGCTTTCAAACGATGTCACATTTTTTGAATCCAAAGCATGCATCACATTCTATGCTTCGTATACTATAGGATTAAAAAAAGAAAAATTGAATTTCATGAAGTTTTGACTAAGTTAAGGTGGTCGACATACGAGTTTTTATATTTTTAAAAGATCTAATAAAAAAATCATAATTAATTATTTACTTGGAAAAAAATTACAAAAAATATACATCACATCCAGACATGAGTCCTCTACTTATGTCTAAAATCTTATAATTTTTTTATCATTTTATTGTGGTTAGGGTGGTCAAACAGACACCTACTTCTTATTTTTTCCCTAAAATTTAAGTACTATTGCATTGAAATTTCAAATTTTCACCAAATAGATTTTTTTTGTTTTAAATAAACCTAGTAGTTTAGAAACTACATTCAATTTGCTATAGATTCTATTCTTACATATTTTTGAAATAATAGAGATAACTTATTCAAATTTTTATGTCAAGTTGTCTAACTTTGATTTTTCTGAATTTTTTGCCACTTAAAAGGGCTTGTTTTTTCCATGATGATCATGCACATACCCTGGTATGTAACCATGTTACATGGAATGGCTCAAGCTAAAGAGTAGGTTGTTATGCAGTGGTTTCAATTGCAATTCAAAGATAATAAATAACATATCTTTTTTTCTGTTGGTTGGAATAGGTTTATTATTCATTTTTGTTAAAGTAAATTATGAAATAGGAGAACATTATATATTTTGCAAATATTTAATCACTGAATGCAAATTGTTTTAGCTTTTCTAGTGGAGTGGTACATACTAAAGTATTCAATACATGTTTAATGCATTAAACAATATGATTGGTGATTCAGAAACAATAGTTTGTTAGATGCACATCAATCAGTTTTATTTGTGCTAATTTTCATGTGTTGATTGTCTATTTAGAAACTTGTGTATTTTTCGCTCTAGATTTCCCTGTTCCATGTTTGGTAAGTCTGTCAGGCCCTCCAATCATGGAAAAGCTATACAATTTTCTTTAAGCTATTTTCCCAAATAGCATATTTTTTTGTGGCTAAATCAATAAGCATTAAAACTAAATGTGTTGACCAACATGATCTAAATTGTGCAAGAATTCAATGCATTAACTATGTATTCATTGCTCCAGTGGCTATCAACCTATTAGCAAAGCTTGCAAAAATTGTATTTAATGCCTAATTGTTTAGAAAAAAATATTGTGTTGGTCTAGTTTTTTACAAATTTTATCATTTGTTTCTATGTTTGATGTTTATGGAAAACAAATAATGCATTAAACATGTATTGAATACATCAATAATACTACCCTCCTATTCTACCAATTTACTTCAATAAAAATGAATAAAAGGTGCACTCCAACCAATAGAAAAAGAGATAAATTCTTTATTTTCTTTTAGTTGCAAATGAAACCATGGCAATATGACATCCAATTTTTCCATTTTATGATTAGTTATTGGATTAATAAAATATTCACATTTGTGCTAAAGCAACCTTTCTTTTGCAAATGTTCTCTGTCTTGCAAACAATAGAACATTTCTCTCTGCCTCAACGTTCTTTACAGGATTTGCAGATCATATTCTTGTGCATTAATCAAAGGAAAAATTTGTGACCACTCTATATTATCACACATTCACATGTAACACTCTTTCCATTCTCACTATTTATGCATTTAGTTGAGCAAGACATGGAGAAGCATTCCTACTTACACTTGTTCACCATTAACAGATTACAAGGTATTGAGATTGTTGCATATGACTAGGCTCAACTTATTTTTTTTGTTGGGACCTTTCAATGATTTCAGTAGATTAATATTTCAGCCATTTTCTTACACAAAGAAGAGTAGCAAACCTGCTTCATGTAATAGAAAAATAATTCAATTATAGATTTCACACATAAAAGATTCAGTTTATACTTGATTAAGTTTTCTTTGATTCTGCAAATCCTATAAAAAAGATTTTGCAAATCAATTGTTATAACTTACGAAGAATTTGTTATCTATTATTAAATATGTTGTTAACTCTTACAATGAAGTTCTTATTAATTGCTACATTCATTGAGCATTGATTGATTAAAAATGTTTATGAATTGTGTATAGCATGCATTAACTATGCTCATTTGTCTGATATGCCCCTCTAACAAGATCCATTGGTTATGATTTAATCATGAGACAAAAATCTACATTGTTGCAAATACAGGAAATTGTTAAACAAGAAAATACAAGGTTAGATTCTTTAGATCACTATTGCTTTTTTGTTTATAGTACAAAAATTAACGTTTATGCAAAAGATCAACTTTCTTGCCCTCCATTTATGTGCATATTACATAAGATTCAACATATATGCATATTAAGGCCTATTAGCATTTTCAATAATCTAATACTATATGCATTCTAAATAGAAACAAGATATCAAAGTATGGAAACAATAGACGTTAATAGGTATCAATATGCAAAGTGCTTACAAGTCTACAATATAGACAATGTACTAAAAGAAAATAGACTATGTAGAGTAGGCACATCTAAGTACAACATTGGAGACTGCTTGTTTGACTCGTTAGAAGTACTATTAAACAATCAATATACATAAGTTGAGCTACAAAGAGGAATAGTAGATTAGTTTTTGAAATCTTTTGCAAAACAACATAAAGATGCAATTAGATCATACAACCTTGCACTAGACCCCGAAAGTATGTATATAGACTGCACAAAGTGCATGACTGGGACACATATCTATGCAGGATGTGCCTTTCCGCAAAACCAGAAGCTGCGAACAATGAAAGCAGCTTATGGGGAGACGTATTATGTATTCAGTGGCTATCCAAATGGTTGAATATACAGATATCTATTTGGTCAAAAACATCAGGGAAAAAGCACTTGCGCTTTAACAATGTACCCAGTTTACCAGAATATTCCATTTTGTTCCATGATGCAACCCCTCAAAGTGGGCACTTTGAACCGCTTCTAAGAATTCAACCACACAATCCAAATGCCCAGCAGCCAGTAAGGTTAAATCAAATTAAAAAACTCATTAGAAATAATACACAATACCAAACTATGAATTCTATACAATCAAACACAAATATCTCAATCATAACTCTATTATAAGACTGCAACACCTTAAAATATTTATTAGAAATAATAATAAAGAAAACTAGCCTATGCCTATCAGATCAAATAAGGGTAAAAAAATGTCAATAGTAGAGCTAAGTTATGAAACAACAATTTAAGATGCACCAAAATACACATGCACAATCTACCAAATGTTGTGTTTTAGCAAAGCTACTAGAAAATTCAAAGACAAGCAAAAGGAAATATATTATGAACTAGTATAGTCAAGATCCATAGCATTGACATATTGCATATGTCATATATGCTACTCCGCACTAAAATAGCTCATGATACCAAAGTATGTTCTACCATAGAAAATATGAACTAATAAACCATTGTCATATGTCCAAATTTTGTCCCAACTAGAAGAACGATTTGTATCACTTAGAATTGCATTTGCACAAATCTGGAAACTAGGGTACAAAAGATCTCAAATAGGTCTAACAGGTTCCATAATTAATGTCCCTGTTGGCATTAGTATTATAAAAAAGGAGTTACCACAATCAACCAATAACACACAAACGATTGTTGTTTCACTCAAAAGATGATTGGAATACAAAAATGTATATCAAAAAGGCATGGTATGGCACAACGTCGTCATGGAAGATTTGGCTCAATTATCAACAACACTGTACAAAATGCAAAATGTCAAGATAAACAAAGATTGGGAACTTTTTTTGCATACCAATGATGAACTTGAAGAAATTATTGGGCCTATCACAATTGAAACAGAGTCAGATAGTGATGTGGAACATGAGAATCCATCTAAAACCTTGGTCCATGGATTCACAAAATCTAGAAATTTACATAGCACTTGTAGAATAAAACTATCTAGTTGGAATATTTAAAGATAAATACATTGAGGAAATGAATTTCCCAACATTATTCTTTAGCAAGCCATGTGATGATGACATTCTAAAAAAAATTGCATACCACAAAATTTCACAATGGGAAGTTTTACAATTAAATAGAAAATTTGCATATCACTCAACAAATATATTTTTCAAAACTATCAAGATACTAATACTACAAGTCTTGTCTACAATGTCCATAAGAATACAAAAGGGCCAACTAAAAGGATGCAAGCTAGAACAAAGGACGTGAAACACAAACCAAACCTTGAAAGATTTCTAAAATAAAATATTGGATATGTTGACTTCAAAAGCATAAGAATATCCCCAGATTATACACAACTTAAGAATTTTTTTTTTGAAATGATACGATAGCTAGGACCATCGACATTCTTCCTCACTTTTAGTAGCACTGAACAAAATTGGGATCCTTTAATAAACACACTACAATAATTACATAATCAACATCAATTAGGTCAAAAACAACAAGAGCCAATTGCTCAAATGAACATTGACAAATTTGAACTGATTAAGAAGGATCCCATTACTTGTGTACGATACTATAGACATAGAATAAATGCAATGAAAAATTTGATTCTTACAAATGACTCTATGTTTGGAAATGTTATTGATTAATTTTCATTGAATGAGTTTCGAAATCGAGGAAATGAGCATGATCATATGCTAATATAGGTGAAAAATGTACCAATCTATATAGAAAACAACAACATATCTAGATCATAGCTTTTGTCGACAAGTACATTACTTGTAGCACTGATCATTTGCAAGATGACTTGGCTAGTTTTGAAAGGAATCACTACACAAAGAGATGAAAGAGATCAAGGAAAACAGTTTGCAGATACAATTTCCCTTTACCACTGATGTGAAAGACTCAAATACTTTCACCAATACTAGAAAAGACTGAAATAATAACTTCAAATGTTGTCAACATTTACTCCACATTGCAAAAAGAAAACTATGACAAAGAATACACTTTAGACATGTTTTAAAATGACAAAACCATGTCTAAAACTGATTATATAATAGCTTTGAGCTCTACACTAAACAAACCAACACTTTTTTTACAAAGAATTTAACCATTAGAAATATGGAACAACAATTTCACAAGGAAAATGTCACACCTTTGGAAGGCCAATACAGATGCCCAATTTGTGCTTAATGCATATGCTGCAACAATGTACTGCAACTCTTACATTGCAAAAGTAGACAAATCAATGACATATGCATTCAAAAGAATACGTAAGGACCACTAGCAAACAAATATTGATGCAATAAAATGATTGGTAAACTTGGAAATGCATTATTGAACTTGCAACAAATGTCAGCACAACAAGTTGCTCACATTGTTTTATCACTTCCACTAAACTTTAGTTCAATAAAATGCATTTTCATTGACATGCGGTCCTATACTGGTCCCATACATTCATTCTAAAATCCTTCAAACAATTAAACAATGAACCAAATGATTCAGAAAACATACTTTCAAAATCTATAGTGGATTGTTATTTAATACGTCCCCAAACATTGATAGACATATGTCTTCCAGAATTTGTTTCAAGTTACAATAAAAATGAAACTACAATTAACCCAAGAACTAAAGCAAGAGTTATACGCTTTATTAACTCCAATAAGAACTTAGATCTATAGAATCATTGTAGAGAGAAATTAATGCTCTATGTGTCATTTAAAATAAACGAGAGTACATTAAAACAAAACTTTGACTCATGGGAACATGCATACATGCACCATGAAAAACCCATTATAAAAAATCATGCAAAGTTCACTCGAAACACAAGTGTTGCATGGGATGATATAGAAAAATAACTTAAAGATGTTGAGTCCCTTGACGATGGAAACAACGATAAGTTATTCACAACAAGGAAAACTAGCCAAATAGGACAATATGACATTCAAGCAGACCTTCCAAACATAGAGCGCATAAAACCAAATACAACATCACACAATGCATTTGAAATTGCTAGACACCCACATATAATTGACAACAACGAATACTACAAACTAATACAAATGTTAAACAAAGAACAACAAGCAATTGTTAAAGATGTTATAATGAAAATGATGAATAACATTGATAGGCCTTTGCATTTGTTCTTGACTGGAGGAGCTGGAACTGGAAATACTTTCATAGAAGCAGCTATATACCAAGCTCTAATTCGCATTTATAGCAAGTCTATTAACAACAATCCAGACAAACCAAAAGGCTTATTAACTGCATATACAGGTAAAGTAGCTTACAACTTTAACAGTGGAGTCACATTGCATTCAGCATTTCACATACCATTTCATACATCAAATTTTATGCCCTTAGCGTCTAAAGCATTGAACAATATGTCCAAGCACTATGATAAATTGCATGTGCTCCTTATAGATGAGATCTCACTAGTAGGCTCAACATTTCTATGCTACATTGATAGATGAATAGGATACATAATGCAAATTCCTACAATGTATTTTGCAAACCTTGATACAAATTTATGTGGTGATCTTTACCAAGTGCAACCTGTCCTTGACTCCATTGTATTTGAGAATAGACCCACCATAACTGAATTGATGCCTTACAATTTTGGAAAGACAATGTAAAATGCTATTCATTGGTCACAACTATGAGACAAAAGGATGAAAATTTTATTGCAATCCTTAACAAAATACGAATAGGCTTACAAAAAAATGATGGCATAGACTATCTTAACCAACTTTTCTTTTGTCTTGCATCTTTAGACCCAACACTTCCATACTTGTTCTATAGGAAAGCTAATGTAGAGGTGCACAACCATAAAATGTTATTGTCCATTTCCAGTGAAATGATAGTGCCAAATGAAATAGATGAGCATGAGGAAAAATATAATGCAATACGACTCTATAGCCATGTTCAACTACTTTTCTACCTCAAATATACTTGAAACATTATATCCTTGTTGAAATCTATGCAGGAAACTATAATATGAAAGATGGCCTAGTCAACAGGTGCAATGGAATATTTAAAGCATATACAACACATAATGACATTGATGTTTGGCTCAAATTTTCCAATCCAAAAATTGGACAACAACAATGCACAAAACTAGCACAATATTACACTAACCTCATTAACAAGGAATGGGTTCCTATATTGTGCATTTCTAGAGCCATTCAAAAAAATTCACTAAACAAGAAAATTACAATTAGAAAATAATTCCCAATACAACTAGCATGTGCACGAACCATCCATTGATCACAAGGACTAACAATGCAAGCTTTGTATTTTGACCCAATAGGAATAAGACATGGCTTAACTTACACAACATTATCACGAACAAAGACAATAGACTCATTTTTTCTACTAAAACCTTTAACCAAGAGCAAGATACATGAAGAAATGCATTGCCTATAGTAAACTGCACAGTGGCAGCTCAATATTCAAGCTACATGTCCACACGATGCACCGCAAATGCTTCTATGCACATTAAACACTCATTCATTAAATCCACATGCACATGACATTGCCAATGACTATGACACAATGCAATCTAACATTTTTTCTTTACAAGAAGTACACATGCATACCTTACAACCTAATATATTATCAATCACAATATTTTAATACCTTTGGTATGAATATGATACATGGCATAACAACGTTTACCAAAAAACATTTTTTTGTATCAAAAGCAAAAGAACACAACTCTACAAATATTGAAGCCATCGCAGTCACAATACTACAACGCATTAATGAACTTAATATATGTAATATTTATGCAAGGCCTAATACTTCGATTCAAGAAATAATCACAATTCTTCAATCTATAATTGCATACACAGATACAAAAAACATATTGTACATTATGGGAAACTTTAATATCGACATGTGTTCAGAAAACAAAAGGAAAAGAACACTTCAAAATTTCATGCAAACTAACAAAATTCATTTTTTGTTAAACAAATCGCATAGTCTACACAAGTCGTTGATTGACCATATTTGGTCAAATTCAATCTCAAGTGTATGTAATATTTATAGATCAGAGGCATATTGGATTGACCACTTTCCTATTTTCCTAAATTTCCACCTTGCTGGTTGAATCAGTTCAACATTATAGCATACATAAGCATATATCACTAATAAATTTTCTAATTAATTCTGCATTACTACATCACTAGCTTGTAGGAAAATCATGAATCAAACAAAAAGAACACAACAACAAGTACAAGAAATGGAGGAAGACACAATAAAATGGTAAACAACCTATCCTATTTTCCTACGACATGCATTTTTGCATTGTCCAAATATAAGATATACATTTTTCTTGTTGTTTGCAAAACAAAAATAAAAAAGACTATATCAATTGAAGAGTTGACATCCATGTTGTCTACAGAGCAACATTGGACAAAGTCAATAGAACACGTGAAGTATTGCATGCAGATCTCACAGACCTTAAAGTAGAAATGACAATTACACTGAATATCAGTGGATACCTTGTGCAAGAACATGAGCAAAAAATAGTTCCAGGAATGGGAGTTTCAATATCAGGCTTCCAATTTCCCCTAGAACAGATTACGATAGAGGGGACTGTGATTGCATGTACTAATATTGACAGACACAAGCACAGTTGAAAGCAAGCCTCACTTTTCTACAAACTACTACTTCATTCTAGATACTACTATTATCCAACTACTAGTAGCCACAAATCAGTATCCAATTGGAACAACAGGTTTTTTGGTTGTTAGTGCTAAAAATGTTGGTAGCCAATATGCAATTGATATCTAAGATGGCATAACATAATTTGGCAAAGCACATGTACAAATGTCTCACCAGCATATGCCACTAATCCATTCCAACATTTTTTTATAACATTGGATTTAATAAAATTTCTTTGTAACAAAGACTAACTTTGTCATTACCATGCAATTGCAGCTACGTCCAACTCATGAAAAACAATACTTGCAAATAGAGGAACTGTTACATATGAACAAAACCCCAACCTTTCTTTTCAAAAATATCTTACAAAGAATTGATCAAAAGAACATGTTCCACATGGGTGGATCAATATTTATTTGCAAGTTGAATAACAAGAGAACATTCGACAAGTTAGTTGCTTTGTTGCAATCAACATTTAAGGTAACTCTTTAAAAATATTTTTGCACTTTCATTTAAAATATATGAAAATGTTGCTTCTAACTATCTATGTTCAAATGTTTTAGTTTTCAGGGACATTAAAAGCAGCAAACGCATTGTCAAATCCATTTGAATCTTTCTACCCAAGTTGTAAATATAAATTCAATACTTATAGTTTGCTCCAACATGAAACTACTCATTGCAGTCAATGTGACAAGGACATGAGCTACGTATACATACTTCATCCTAAAGCTATCATCACAACAAATGACAAGAAAACAATACATTGCTCAATCCAAAGCAATGTCCTACGACAACTCTTGCCTGCCCTTCAAGACATTAAATATGAAAACTACATCAAGGAAAAATCAACAGTTATATTTGCACTACGAGACTTTGTTACCAAAGGGCATTTCACCCTCAATCAAAACAACATTATCATAGAGGCCATATGCCTAACTAAGTAAACAGTATATGCCATAGCAAGGTATAAAGAAATACTCATACAAATAGTCTTCTTGCTTTTCAATCTCCTAAAAAAATTTAGAATTATATATAAAAAATAGCTTTCATACTAGAACCATAATAATGATATTGTAGGTGACAAAGAAGCAGAAGCAAGTGAAAGACTAGCTGCCATTGCATGAACCTACATTCCTCTTTTTTGTTATGTTTTTCTTCTTGGTTGTTTCACCTATATTACTATATTTTATGTTCTATGACTTAAAACTTCATCCTACTTTTATTTTACAGTTGACATGTCTCTCCATTATATGTTAGACAATACTTTACTTTCTTATGTTACCGTTTAAATAGATTAAACTCTACTAACATTGCACATTTTTACTATGCAATACATTGTATGCTAGACAATAATTTACCTTCTTATGTTACCATTTAAATATATTAAACTCTACTATTACATGTTTTTACTACACATGCAACATATTAGCAATATAAAACATACATGCTCTTAAAGGGAAAGTTACTACTACAAAAATTGCATTTCAATTTAACATACTTGGTTGGCCAATCAAATTTATTTGACAAATTTTATAATGTGTTTCTATTTTGCTTATTTGCTTGTACACAAAGAAGAGTACCAGGCCTATTCCATGTAATAGAAAAGAACATGAATGATAGATTTTAGACAAGAAAGATTTAGTTGATAACTTGATTGAGTTCTCTTTGGGCTACTTTCCCACTTACTAAGTTTATGTGGATAAATCAATAAGCAATAGCATAATAGGTATGTTCATAATTACATTTGCCGAATTTTCTTTTCAACATATTTTTTGTGTTTGAAAGTTATAGTTTATTTCTTCTTCTATTAGTTGTAGTAGGACTATTATTCATTCTCATTTAAGTAAAATAGGATAATAGCGAGACATTATATATTGTCACAAATATTTAATTAGTGCGTGCAATATGTGCAAGGCAACAAGACCTAGAAGTTCATTGACAAACATGACATGATGCTATTAATCAAACGCAACATTCCTAAACAACAATGCCTCTCTATGCTTTGACATCCTCCACACATTGTACAAATGAACCAAATGCATCAATGCTCAGAATAGAATGACTCTTACATGTATACATGTAACAATGTCAACTTGAATCTACAAATCCTCTAAACAACATTTTGCAAACCAATTTTTATAACTTACCAAGGCTTTGTTATCTATTATTAAATAGATTGTTAAAGCTCTTGCAATAGTAACTTGTTACAATTGTATTCATCCTACAAAGTCACTTGAGTAACAACTCTTCTCCTGGTATTAGTACTTCTCTCATGTTGATATGTGTTAGACAGTTGGTGCGAACACAAGCAAATAATGCATAGTTAATTCATGAAATATGAAGTGTAATCGTTTTTGCTTATTGTTTGTTAATTCTTTGTTGAGAAGCTTGCATGTTTTTGGATGTGGGTTGTCGTCTTCAATGTTTGACATTTTGTAGAGTGCTTGATCGAGGGAGGAGCCATAGGAATGGTGTGCAACTGGTGAGTGGCTCGTCTATTTTTTTTTATACTTGATAACTAGAAGCATTATAGGGAAAATTGAATGGTTTGAGCAATGTCTTGTAGACCATGGGTGCACATGCAATGAACAGATAGCTAATTCATGAAATCTTAGGCAAGTGTTGGGTTTTGTTTGTGTTTATTCTCGTTTGATTATAGTTTGTTGAAAAGCTTGTGCATTTTTTAGCTCTTCCTTGCATTTTGCATGTGGGTACATGTGCACTAAATGCATTGTTAATTCATGAAATTTTAGGTGAGTGTTGGGTTTTGTTTGTGCTTATTCTCATTTTCTTATCGTTTTCTGAAAAGCTTGTGTATTTTTTTGGCTCTTGTTTGTGCTTTTGCATGTTTGTTATTCTGTAAAAGTGCACTACTTGTGAATTGATTTTTTAGCTCTTCCTTGCATTTTTGTAGGTGGGTACACACAGTTAATTTATGAAATCTTAGACAAGTGTTGGATTTTGTTTGTACTTATTCTTGTTTGTTGAAAATCTTGTGGGTTTTTTAGCTCTTGATTGTGCTTTTGCATTTTTTTTATTCTATAAAAGTACACTGTTGGTCAATGGCTTGGTTATGTGTTTATGAAACTTGATATCTCTGTGGGTACACATGCAGTAAACACATAGCTAATTCATGAAATCTTAGGCTAGTACTACCTATTTTGTTTGTGCTTATTCTCGTTTGATTGTCATTTGTTGAAAAATTTGTGGGTTTTTTAGCTCTCCATTGCATTTTTTCATATGGGTCCATGTCTAGTCTAACTACAACATTTTTGAAATTAAATAATTGCAAAGGTCACATGCTTATGGCAAAAGATTAGACAAATTCAAACAATTTGCACAATTTTCCCACACATTTCAAGAATCAAACTTGAATGCAAACAAATGTACGAAAATAGTTCATACTCTGATCTTCCACTCTCTGCCTCAAGAATCAAATTCCTTTGCAGCTCTACAAATATTTGTCTCCACTCCAATCCCAAAAAATGGTTTTTGTTACAAGGACAATATTAACAAAATGCACTTGATGCATTCACACTTAACAAGACCTTGCTCATGCCAATTAGTTTTCCACATGTTTCCTATTTCTATATGCTTCTAAATTAGGTTTTAAGAAATAGTCAAATTTCTTCTACATTCAATCTCTAATACTTTACAAACCAATAACAACTCACCTCTATGGCATCCTCCAAAATTCAGTTCTTCTTCAGCAAATGTCATCTACCTTTTAAATAATAAAACATTTCTTTCTGCCTCAAGGTTCCTCACAAAACCTGGAGACCATAATCTTATGCATTCATCAAAGGGAAAAAAATTTCCCGAACTATATTATTACATGTTTACATGTAAGATCTTTGTCATTTTCACTATTTATGCACTCAACCAACACCTAAAAGCTATCCAGTGCACTGAAGCATAGAAAACCATTCTCATTTACAATTGTTCATCATTGACACATTACGAGGTATTGGAAATGCTCCAAACCACTAGCCTCATTGTACTATTTTTGGTGCGACTTCTCAATAATGAAAGTGGATTAATATTTGCAAAATAATTAATTAATATTTAAACCTCCAACTTAGCTATAAAGCTATTATTTCTTTGGACTTGATTTTTTATGGCCTATTTCTCATTGATTAATATTAAGCGAATTTTAAGTTACAAAAATAAACTATTTGCAAAGGAAATTCAGTTTTCAACATTTTGAAATAGTTTAACTTTTTAATGTTAGTCAAATCACAAAAGAGTTTGTAATTACTACTAAATAATTTATCTCATTGGCAATTTTTTTCACAAAAGTATTTCAATTTGTAATTATAAAAACTAATTAATATCATTTATTCATGCAAACTAAAATTTGTACTTATTTACAAAAATTATCAACTTATAAATTTTTTCCTAAATAATTAGTAAAGATTTAGTTTATATTCAAAAGAAAATTGGTATTATTTAAAACATTTTTGCAAACTAACAAGCACTTATTTAGTACTAGTTAGTATATTTTGAAACAATTAGTTAATTTTATTTAATATAAGTAATTAGTTTTCTACCACTACTTAATTATTTTTTTAATTTCAAAATGCATCTAATATTTGACAATGGTCTAAATTATTTTACCAAAGGCAATGTTCATTTACTAATTATAGTAATTAGTATTATGAATGATTTAATTTATATTCAAAAGAAAATTGATATTAATTAAGATATTCTTGCAAGGTAATGAGCACTTATTTTCTAAATTATTTAGTCCTAGTTACTATATTTGGAAACAATAAGTTGATTTTATTTAATTTAAATATATACTTTCCTACCACTAATTAATTAATTTTTTAATTTGAAAATGGAGCCATGGTCTAAATTATTTTACAAAAGACAATCTTCATTTACTAATTATAGTAATTAGTATTCCCTTACTGTTTTCTCCAAACTAATCTACTATTAATACAAAAGTAATTAGATTCATTTTAAACCAATTAGTTCAATTTTATCCAAGCAAATGTTTTAATTTATATTATTAGGTAATTAGATTCATTTTCAAGCGATTAGTTGAATTTTATCTTACACAGGTAACTATTTTCTTTACACTACTCATGAAACATGGGGCAATATCATAACTATTTTCTTTACAAGTAATAATTTGAATCTAGCTTACAAAGTAATTAAATTCATTTACGAAGAATTACTAATACTATGAATTACTTGCAGATGTTTAGTATCATATTTGGTCAACTTTATTACACAATTGTTCCAACAAGTTCTACTAATCAAAACCAAACTCCTTTATATTTCATTTCCCAAATCAAATACTCTTCCATTACATACATTTTTGTTTCAACATATTTCCATTCAATACGAATTGGATCACAATATTTACAGAGCCACATATTAATTTTCAATGTTAAATCATCACCCCAATTCGATATTTGTATGGTTTTTAAGTAATCTTATATCATATTTTAACAACATTTATAATGATAATCAATTAATTTTTGCATGTCTAATCTAAACAACCAAAACAAATAAAAACAACTCACTACTGAACCAAAAAAACATTAAAATCAAAATTAAAATATAATAATTAACAAAAATTACATTAAATTTTATTCACCTTATTTAAACTTCATATATTTTATTTCAACTCTACTAAATTCTAATTACAATACTACACAATTCTAATTACAATACTACACAGACAAATACTGCAACATAAAAGCTCTTTCTACAAGCTATTCAATACCGTGTTTAGATTTGCCATTCGAATTCCCCGAAATAATCGAAAGGAACGAAACCATCATTTACATTTCTGTGCAATACGTGCCCAAAACGTTTTGCAGATCTTCGCCCATTTGTTTGTTTGGTTTATCTACTGCTTCGAAATCTATCGTCATATTTCCTCTCCTACGTAGACAATTCTACACAGATGCGATCGAGCCTCATGGTCAAAACTTCTTGATGGAAACCGATATATTTTTTTCTTCAATACATGTTTTGTTGTGATTATTTACCAGCGCAGTAATTTGTTAGGCTCCTCCGGTTGCAAGAGATGTTCACTCGGTAGATTGAGAATTGGAATGGCTCTCTAATACTCTGCTCCTGGGAGTCTCAGGAGCAGAAACCTTTATTGATGGCTTTCTCAGCTTTGAGTGAGAAGGGATGCATGCTTTGAAGTGTGCCCGCCTTGCCAGCTCGTCAGCCGCCTCAACAACATGCTGAATCCTCATTACACTCTCCACCAGAAGCCATGCGAAGGTGGCCAGGGGAAGCTCCTCCGCATATTCAATACTTTTCCCCCTCGCTTTTCCTTCAGCACAAACATGAGATTGTGTGTGTGCTTGTGCCACCCTCTTTCCTTCATCCTCTTCTTGTTCTCGTATCGACACCCCTCTTCTGAAGAGCCTTGTCGTGTTGTTTTCCTCCAACCTCGCTGAACTGCACCGAATTTCTTCATTCGCCGAATTGATCGGCTCTCCTTGTTCATCGACTTGGACTTGAGTTCCTTGGATTTTATCGGAATGCCATCTTCGGAGATCCATGAAATGTTCTGGAAGGCCATGCAAGGCAGCCTGCAAATCCTTCAATGCAAGATGTAACTGATCCGTCATGGCTTCCGAGTCGCATCTTCGCATGTCTCTGATAGAGCACGACAGCTCTCGCAGTAGTTTTGTCGCTTCCTCGGTGAGCTTTAGGCATGGCTTCTTCAACACCGAACAAACAGAACGTGGTGTCTGTATTGTATTCAAGAACTGTCTCAGTCAATGGTAATTTAATATTTCATTCGTATTCAAAAGTGGTAAATTTAACTGTTAGAACTATTGGATATTTAAAAACAAAGATAGTCAGTAACTTCATACGCATATATATACCTGAATCTCGGATCGCAGGCATGCATGCAAGGCTACGATGGAATATGCTAAGTGCCGAAGATTGGCTCCAATTTTCACATACTGTTTCCATGGATGCCTGTACCGAAATTGCCCATGTCTTGGCTCCCAGCTAGCAAACGTCGCCTGCAATTTATTATTTAACTCATTTTAATTTTAAGTCCATGATTATGGAAATCTGCAGAATGATTAAAACCTAAATAGCATACCAGAGACTCGTCTGTGGCCTTGGAATCTAACACAGATTTGTATCCTTCGTATATGGCATCTTCTGATGTTTTATCAATTTCATCTTCGTCCATCTCATCACCCCGTCCATCAAAATATTCCCGAACGCATCCTGACAACTCAGAGCTACAATATTATTAAGTTTGAAATGAGTGAATATATGATTGGATATTGCTATCAGATTCAACTGTGTAGTTTTATGAGTCAAATTCATTAATTCATGTTTTATGAGCAGTGGTTCACAAGAACCTATCTCATATGATAATAAATGGTTCACTTAGCATTCATTGCATCTAGATGATGTTCATATAGGTGAAGTACTGAACCTTTCTGAGAGGTCACCCATTTGAGTACTACTCCAGTTCAAGCACACTTAATCACAGAGTTTTATCTAAGGCTAAGTCCACTTAGCTTGCAGCTCCATTTGCAAAACCTTCAGCAAGTGTTGTGTCTTATGAACCATTCATTATAGAGCCTGTTTTCTCTTAATGATGAATCAGTTGAAGGAGTTTATAATAATTTTTATAAATAAGATAGTAAATTAAGTAAGTTTGGTTTGGGACAATTTTATGTTTAAACTGAGTTGGAGTAGAATTATCTTATGTGAGTATCATTTAGATGCATTGAATGCAGTAAACTATTTATTTTTAAGTTAAAAAAGAAAACAAATTATTCATGAAGGTTTTGTGAACCACTAAATATAAGATATAAATTACTAAATTTGATTAAAAAACTAGACGATTAAATTATCATAAAACATCACATAATTTAACTAAAAAAGAAACCCACCTTCTTAATAATGATCAAATATCAATATAATTTATTCGATTTTTTTAAAGCTTTGGAAAGCCTAATCTGCATTCCCAGTCATCCCAACTTTATTGTACATAGATTTGAGTAATATAAAACGTTAACACAAAATAAAAGCTATATATCAAATCTCCATTACCCTCAAGGGATTGAGCCAGGCCTTCAAATTTGTCAGCTGTAGAGTTGTGAAGATCCTCCCCTGCCCAGATGGGGTAAACAAGCACACTGATGACGAGGCACACCCCGCATCCAATGGCTATGGTGGAGAGACGCTCATATGCCATTCGGAATATGTTGTTCACTCGATATCCAGAGACTGTTATCAGATTGTATGTGAGAAGGAATATCACAACTCCATAGTCATATCTTCTCTTGATTGTAGGGAAAAACCGAGTAAAAGAAGCAGCTGCACCTGCACAAACAAGAGAAGCACTTACTCGAGTCCAGGGAAAAAGGCAATCAGTTTTTTAAGGAAAGAATCAAGAAGTTAGTTAATGACCTAAAACAAAAACTGAGAAGCCAATGATAATAGCCTCCGCTGGTTCGCCTGCGCCCTCACACAAGTAACTAACACAAGTGGCTAGAGAACCTGCCACCAGAGTGCCTAACCCTCTGTTCAACCCTTTGCTCAAAGTAGCCCCTGTTTAAACAAGTCCAACTCAAGCATTCGTTTGTCTGTTTGCCCAAAGTATGAAATATTACAGCAACGATTCCAGGCAAATAAATATGCTTTTGGAGAAAATGATCGATGCAATCCATGGATCAATAAAAAAGTAGAATAAAATTAACTGTAACTTAAAAGGTGAAGTAAAAATAATGCAGTTATTAATTAATACTATTAACAATATGTTTAATATCATTTCTCACCTTCAACTTCTCCCTGTTTTACTTATGACTGCTAAATTGTTCATAATAAATAATTAAATAAATAACCATATCTATATTAGTTTACTTCATCTGAAGGTCCTAAAGATTCTTCCATGGATAACCTGCACTTCCAAAATTCAAATGGTTAAAGATTTCAAGGGTGACCACGACTGTCAAGTTCAACACTGTCCAAATTGCATATCTCGAATACCATTGAAGAAATGATCAGTCAAATACAATAGAGATGAAAAAGGCGGTGTCCCTGCAAATATCATGGAATGTAAAATCCCAAGTCTAAATGTTCAAACAACATGAACAGCAGATATCGATAAAAATCAAAAATTGTTTTCGCTACAGCCCAAATCCGTAAGCAATTGGGCCACAGATATATGTGTAACAAATGGCCTTGGGAGTAGCAGAGAGACAGAATTAGCGTGGATTCCACTAAAAGAACCTGGGCAAATCTGGAAAAATCATAAGATAATCTAATTTAAAATGCTTCCAAAAAAAATTCGTCACAGACTAAAATATTCTTAAGAAAAAAAAAACCATAATTCATGCTTTAATATCAATCTAATCTGATGTTATTTAATTGCCATTACCTTTATTCTCATTAAGCTGATAAGGGAGAAGACCATTATCTGAACATGTTTCAATAGTTGCTATAACATTTGTTGTATTTAATATCCAATTTTTTAGCAATATTGGATCAATAGTTGTGACTTTAAAGTTGTTAGTGTTAATGATGACTATCCTTAATTGAATGAAATGTATTCAGCAGATGTGCACAACTATCGGTCTTACTTTTTTTGGGTCTTTTTTAATACCTTGACAAAAAGCATGCTGATGTGGCCCTGAAACTTTAGTTATAAGAAGGGGGCTTGCCAAGTAAGCTACTGTAAAAAATTGGGAGTGATTTGAAATTTTCACTTAAGATTTTGAGAAGCATGAAGTTAGGATGCTCAACTATCATATTACTATTGCCTATGCCACCATCAGACTGCACAATTAACCATATTTATTAATTTATTGAAAATCAGAATACAATACATTTTTTATTTTCAATTAATTAATAAATACAGTGACTAAATAGACAATGTCAACAAATTCTGTTTAGAATAAAACACTGTTCGTTTGTCTGAATGGATTTTTCTGACATGCAACAAGTCAGAGTTAGACTCAAGTCTGGCCGAAGAGATAAAATATACCTAGATTAGTAAGATGTGAAATCTAATCGACCAAAACGTTTTCCTTGGGATGTTCTCTGCAGCCAACCCATATATTGGAAAATGGACAAAAATCCTTCTGTCAGCAACAAATATTATATAATTATTCGAATAGGGTCATTCATAATATATTATTTGTGTCACAACAATGGGCTATGGAAACTTGACAAGAAGCTACCAACTTGGAAATTGCAATTTTCATATATTAATACAGTAACAATGCAATTATCAAACCTCTATTATGCCAATAATATTTACAGTGCAATTTTCAGATCTATGTTGTTTTATTAATGGGAAATATCTGATTTCGTTTGTCTTTTGTCAGCAGTGCATAATTAACGAAATAAACATAAAGATTGTATCAATTATTAAAATAAATTACAATTTTACAAATAAATGACATGGTTAAAAACATAGAACATCTGTAAATATACCGTATTTTGTTCAAATGCCTGTGTTGCACATAAGATGATCTAGTAGGTACACAACAATTCGATTAAAGTAGAACATGTACAGTAAGATAGATGAAAGAGTTTGGAAGATAAATTAAACAATAATTATTTAATGTATCCTTCACTAAAAAATACACAAATTAAACCCCAACAATATCTATAAAAATTATATCCTACTTAAATGAAACCTGTCATTTTATACTCTTTTTTTCCTTGATGCATGGGCTGGACCATCAATTTCAAATATAATACTATTTTTTAAATAAAAATATTTAAGAAAGGAAAAATAAATCTTACGTAGTAGTTCCTCTGAAAAGAGACGACTACTTAAAAATATCACGGGTGTTATTTAATTATAAATAAAAAATTAATAAAAGAACTGTAGTTAGGAGACATGATTATTAGAACAATTTTAAAACAAAATATAGTCATAAGTGTAATTATAGCCAATAATTATCTTTCGACTAATGGGCTTGCTAGTTGAAGCTTTTAGACATTCCCAATAATGAACCAGATATGAGCCACAGCCTGGCTCCTCACATTGGCCTCTCTTCCCAATTAACTATCCAAAAACCAAAAATATTCAGACTTATTTCCGTACACATTTCTTAAGTTATAGATTTCACAAACAAATGCAGAAGATAATTCCATTAAAATCTGTATTGGCGAAAAGAGGTGTTACCTGCAGTGAATTCAAGAACAACCACGACTGTCATCACTGCCCAGATTGCGTTATCACCCAGTCCAGTGAAGAAGGGTTCCAACAAGTACAAGAGCGAGACCACAGACAATGCTACTCCTACTTTAATGGAATGTATAATCCTTCTCCGGTCCTCTTTGCCCACCTGCCATATTTTTCCCACGCATGCCGCCCAATACTTGTTCATATTTACTTCATGCGTTACCCTTCTCCTCGCTTCACCACCACAACCAGAAATTGAAATATTTACTTTACACTCGCCATTCAGATCGGAAGACCCCATTGCCCTTAATGTTTCTCAAAACACAGGCCGAATAAAACAGCCACACATAAAGAAAAACTTCTAGGAAGCCCCGAGAACTCTTAAGTATCTCTTTAATGGTAAAAGTTCTTCGCATAAACATCATCGATTTGATGGGTAAACACTCAATACTAGTTTTAATCCTTAGTCATACCAAAAAATAGTAAATTGTTCTCTTGAACTTTTTCTCTTAGAACGATATAAAGTTCAAGAAAAAGTGACTTTGGCCTTAAGAAATCCCAGGGACGAATCCCACTCAAAGAAACTATGAGTACGCCATTGTCAGATTTTTGACAGTGACAGCAGCAATTGTCATATATTATAATTGCAGTCTAGCTGGCGAGCAACACAAAAATAGAATCCAATGCTTGAAAAGCCAGTAATTTCTGTTCGTAATAGTACAATAGTACACGTAAGGATAAATCTTGTACAGATCCGCATGCTACTGTCGCTACTCTACACACGGCAAAAGTAGAATAGGATAATATTTTGGTTTAAAAAAGTGGGTTGCTCGTAAGGGTCCAATGGGCAGCAGAAAAGTACATATTTTATGGGATTGCTTATATGTCGAGAAACAATGGTTTGCTTGTGATTTTTAATCCAAGCGGGTTGGTCCTAAAGGTCAATGGGTTGTAGAAAAGTACATACTTTATGGGACTACTTATATTCAAGAAGATTACGATTTAAATTGGAAAGAAACAATTTTGGGTTTGGAATCGGAGAATGATGTGATTGTTAACAAATATAAGAGTTTTGATATGAGGGGACATGATTATTAAAGTGTGAGCTCACTTGATAAGTACGTGAGCAAATATAAAGAGTGCAAGCAATAGGTGTCTCAAATGCTAAGGACACGTCACAACAATCATATGAGTGAGAAAAAAGTATGAAATAGTCTAAATAGAATTAATCTAAGTGTGAATAGGTCAATCTTAGAAAGGTGATATCCTAATTAGATATGATAATGGCTCTATTTACACTATTTTCTCTATATACCACTCATGAATTATACTCTCTCTCTCTCTCTCTCTCTCTCTCTCTCTATATATATATATATATATATATATTCTATGTTATGTCTCTCATTCCTCATTTCTATATTATATATCTTAAATTTAGTGCATAAATATCCATGTCCAAGTATAGGTTTTTGTCCCTATTTATTTTCGTTGGTCTCTCTCCCTCCCTCTCTCTCTCTTCTACATTATGTCTCTCATTCCTCACCTCTATATTCTATATCTTAAATATAATGCATATTCATGTTTAAGCATAGGATTTTCTCCCTATTTATTTCCATTGGCATGTCTTTTTGTAAGTATTATAGATCAATTGTAGGTGCAACACTATCATGTCGTCTTGTAATAATTTTAGTTTGCTTTATCTTGCTCAGGGATGTGTTTGTATGCTAATAGCATTTGTTACCCATATTATTTTTCCATCATTGCCCTTTATTAAGCCACCTTTTCAAGTTTTCAATCTAATGTGAATGGTGTGTCTTTGTCTTGCCAAAATTGTATTGGATTCTAGCAAAGAGATGTGTCATGCAAGATCAAAAAGAGTTAAAATATTTTTAGGTGTGGGACGTAACCCATTAATCAATCTTTGGGGTTATAAGGTCATTTCCTTATCTATTCAATCCTATAGCTAAGTTTTATAAATGAAAATAAGAAGAAATATTTATTTAAAATGATAAAAATTAAAAGGTCATAAGATAAAACAAATATCCATGCATATCTTGATAGAGCTTTGTAGTTAACTACATTATGACAAAAAAAAATCAAGTAGATAGTGCACCCATATCAATTATGAGATTACATATGTATAATATTGAGTTAGAACTTATAGAGTAGTATCCTCAATTATTAGTGTTCAATATAATTCAAACATAGATATAGTGCAATACAACTTAATGCTAAGTATAATGTGAACGTTCCCTTGTTTCAAATACAAAATAATAAATTTTATTGATCAATCTTAATAGCTCAACAATATAAAATTGATTTTAAAATATAAATGTTACAGTGAATAATTTATCTACACTTGTCTACTTATTTGTGCCACATCATGGAGCACTTGTCAATCCACATGATAGTTGGATTGCCTCTTACTTGCCTATATATGCAAGGCTTTTTACTCAGTGTAATTTGGGCCATTTAAATACAATATTGAACATTGTTCATTGTGCTTGTTTCTCATCTCCATAATTTCCTATTTCTTATATGGTATTAGAGCATGGGGGAGATATTTGCAAGCCAAAAAAGTGAACGAAATTGTATTTTGTTATCTCCATTGTTGCATGTTAACAATTGCAAGAAGGCGGCTATGTGTTTCTAAAGAACTTTGAGGCGTTGTTTGGAGTTTATCTGCATATCTCATAGCAATCTGGAAATGACCCCACCCCTGAGATGAATTGAATTTTACACTATCCAAGGGGGCTTAAAATCCTCTCTATTTTTTTCCTCCTTTTTCATTATTTGGTGGAAAATTTATTTTTCAACAGTCTGAAAACTTTTTGCAAGAAGGTTATGTCTATTTGAAAGCTTTATAACTTTTGTTGGTTGATAGCTTTAAATTAAGTTTCATTTTTTGCAAAAGTGCTTATTTTTTGCAATACTTCCAATGGACCTGTTTGGACTATTTACAAAGCACTCCTTCTATAAAGTGTCAAATTAAAGGCAGGAAGAAATAATAATGGGGGTTTTAATTTTAAGTTTTTTGTCTTTTTTTGAGGTTTGAAAGGCCTATTCCTTCATTGGTACCTCATGACAATAAACTTGTAAGAACTCATAATAACAAATATTCTTGTAAATGCACTCACACAAAGTGCCACAAAACTAAAGTGTTCTATATGGAGGAAATTTAGGAAATTTATACTTGAAATGAGGAGAAATGGATGAGAGCGTGTTTACCTAAAATGGAATGATGATTTATGACACCTTATTTTTTCCCTAATTTCATCAGAAAAAGAGATCTCCCAAGGATAGTAATTGACTTTCAACTTTGAGGTGAGTCAACTCTATTAAGAGGATATGTTGTTTTCTTATGACAAAAAATGACAAATGCAGTTTTGTGAGATGAAAATAAAATATTTAATAAACTCATTGTATGATCTAAAACTTGAAATATAGAGTATAAGGATACCACAAATAGAAATAATAACTTTCAGGAAGATTTGAGAAGGGTAGAATGGTATGTACGTGGCTCCAAAAGTTGGTTTTGAAAACTACTAAAGGATAGATTCACCCTAGGGCGAATAGGTCTCTATACAGGGGTCCAAAATCTGATTTCACGGTCCTCTAATCTCGGATCTTAGCTCCTGATTTCTCTAGATTCCACTATTAGAAAGTCGAAAATCAATTATGTAGGCGAGTTTTCTTGGCTTGACAACTTTGATGACAACTTTGACAACTTTGCAAAATTTCTCTTTTGATCCAATTTCAGTCCTTCTTCACCTACAAATCCACACATACAAAAGAGAGGGAAAATGTTTATTTTTTTTGTGAATAGGGGTTTACCTTGTTCAAACCCTAGTTTGGTAATTAAACAAAATAATGACAAAATGGAAAGAATTTGATGAATGAACAATGTTATGTCACAACTCACCAAACCCTTAATGGATACCCTTAGAGGACTGAAGTCTGACACATCTCTCTAAGGAGCTTAATCTTGCTTTGATTGGCTCAAATGATTGCTCGATTTGATGTTTGAATGCTTGAAACCTACATCACAATGTTAGCTCCAAAACATAACATGAACACACATGAATCTTGACATGATGATATTGTCTTGATTGTTGTTGTAGATGACTGATAAATGTGCTCTTCAATGCTCTTAACAATAGTTTTTTCTAATATGATCTCTTGATTATGCATGTTCTTGCTTCTAGGTTTGAATTGATAAAATAATTGTATTTATAGGTGTTTATATCTAATTTCTCAAACATGAGATTCCACAAGTTGACATTTGAAACTTGAATTTGAATCATTAAAATGCCACCAAAATATATTAAAAATTGGGACCTAAGACTTAAAGAGGACCTACTAGGACCTACATCTAGGACACATAATTTCCAAGGTGGTTTAATTATTGTTGGCAATTGTTTAATGTCATTTTCCCTTTCAAATAGGAATAATAAGGCTTAGGAATGCATAATTTAGGCAATTAAAATCTTAATTAAGTCTAATTAATTAAGGCGATGCAAACATAGTGTAAAAATGTAAAGGGGTACATTTTTCAACACTACAATACTTACACTAAATTATATAGTGTAATGGGGGGTTGTGTAGAGCCTTGATTTGACATCACAGTTGTGGATCCTTGTGATTCTCACCCCATGGTGTGTGTTTCCTTGCTTTACGATCACAACAATGTCTCCTTGTGATTTTTGCCTCATTTGACTATGCCTTGTGTGAATGGTGATCCTAGACATGCACAAACATGAAGAACAAACACACAATTAGTCCCATATGCAAGTTAGAAACAACATTCCCCATGAAATTCATTTGAAACATTAAAACAAGAAATAATATGAAGAACACAATAAAAAAGCTATTAAATCCTATTTAAATGATCAAACTCTCAATCCCATGGGGGAATTGGTGTCATTTTGATGTGGAAAATGGCCCTTTCCCAATTCCTTGCAAGCTTGAATGATGATTGATGAAGATTTGATGCTCCTTGGTGAAATTCCTACATAACCTAGCTATGAAACTTGAAGAAAACCATGAAAGTGGATGAACAATGGATGAGAAAATTCAAAATCTCAAGATAATGACCTTGCATAAATTTGTGGATCCAAAATCCAAATAAGAGCCTCTTATTTATAGATGAGAATGATGGAGGATGAGGCAAAATGGATGAATGTGGGATAAAAGACCAACCAATAGCATAAAGCCACTTGTCAACATGTGAGTGGACAAAGGTGGAGCACATTTTGGTCATTGTGCAATTAAATGCAATTAGGTGGAATTTCAAAATTGATGAAATGACAAGTTGGAGGGAGAAGAAAATGAAGTTAATTCCACTTGGCTCAAGGAAAAGGACATGTAAGAAACTTAAATGCCTTGTTGGATGTACAAACCCTTTTGGAGGGATTTTTCAAACTTGGAGAATATTCCCTTTTTTATGCCTTTTTGAAAGTAAATAGAGATTTAATAAACCAATTAAAATGATTTTCATGAGCAAGTTGCAAAAGCTAGAGGATTTGAGTGATTAGGATTAGGATTAATCAGGATTTGATTAATTAAGAAGGAGATTAGCTTATTTGACAATTTTGACTTAGACTTTTGGATCAAAATGAGAGGAAAATGATTTTAGATTTAATTAAATAAAGTTTGATTTATTTAATTAAAAGGGATGATGTTAGATTAAATCAAATAAAAATTAATTTATTTAATTTAATAGAAAGACTTTAGAGCTTAATTAAATAAAGTGAATTATTTAATTAAGAGAGAGACTATAATATTAATTAAATAAAATGATTTATTTAATTAATAGGAGATGATGACTAAATTAGATAAAATTGATTTATTTAATTAAGAGATGAAATGTGATGAATTTAATCAAATAAAGATTATTTGATTAAATGGTTAGCAAAGGAGATGATTTGAGACAGACTGGTATTAGTAAAATCAGGATCAGGTGTATAGGATCAATCGATACATTTTTCGTGTCTACATTTTTCCCCTCTTTGAAGCAATGTACCTGCTGCATTGGTTCAAAGAATAACCTGTTGCGATCACAGTTCAAACATTTTCTCAAATTTTTTAGATGGCCCACTACTGCCCCAGTGAACGAATTACAATGGTATACTGCCCCCTCGAGAGATCGGACTAAAATTTGGATTTTTGGGTGATCTCAAGAAAAAAAGAGGACAAGGTGCCCGACAGGTTCAGAAAGGGTCCAGGATGCCAAAAATGTGCAAAAACATGAAAAAATGATGCAAAACGACCTTCGATTAGGTGAAAACAGGATTAGGGGTCCAAAACCCTAGGTGGACGGCTAAACAAGGTAAAACAACCCTAGTTTTCAAGCTTAAATAGGCCTCAAGGGGCCACTTCCAATTCATTTGCACATTCAGTCTTTAGAGATTTAGCACTTTTAAGCTTTGGCCACTATTCGAGATGGCGCAATGTGTGCTTCCAAGACACATTTCAGAGCAAGTATGAGTATACCAGTGGCTACTAGGCGTAGGACCACCAGTATGTGACCCTTGACTTGTTTTTTCACTTTTCGTGTGCATTAATTAGGGTCCAAAGTCGAACAAAGTCAAGCGACATTGTTTGGCACCGTTGAAAGTGTTAAATCGGTGTTGTGTGGCCTTAAAGTGTGCCATTATTAAGTCTTGCACCACGGTGGGCCAGTTTAGAGATTAGGGTTTAGCTTTCAAAGTGCACCGCTTGTGTGAATAGTGCTGCATCAGTGCAATTAGGAGTTTAGGTTTAGGGGTCAAAATGGATCGCGGTCAAAGTGTGACGTCGCGACACAGTTTGGAACTTTCAGGTTTCTAATGGCATAGCTTAGAATTTTCTAATAGCAACACATTTTCTATTTTGGTCGCACAAACTCCAAACAAGATCTCAATTTTTTACGAAACTTGACATAGTCACTTTATTGATGTAGGAGGACATGGAGCTAGTACACTCACAGGAGCACAGGTCTTCGATTATGAGCAGATTGACTCAGAATCCTGGTTTGCACGAGTTGCTCCAGGAGCACCTAGGAGTGATAGGACTCTGGTATGTTGCATACGCTTCAACCATTTGGACACACTTAGGGATGATGAAAACACTAGTAGAGAGATGGCACAGTGAGACTTCCTCGTTTCACTTCCCTACAGGCGAGGTGATAGTAACCCTGGAGGATGTGTGGCATATTCTTCAATTTTCTATCCATGGAGAGTAGGTCATCTATGATGTGGATGCTAGAGCAGATGCTTGCTATGATGTTATGGGCCTGGATGAGATTATTTTTGCTGCTCAGGACAGATTGAGCTAGAGCTATACAGGACCTCGATGTCGCCATTCAAATTGATTATAGTTGCTATTATCTTAGGCCTTATGGCACCAGATCGACACAACCGATACTTTAGTCCAAGATGGGGTCTTTCCTAGGAGAGGATGGTTCCCCGGAGAGTATGCTTTGCATGGGGGCCAGTGATGCTGGCCTCCCTCTACCATGACTTGCATGAGTTTTCATATTGCGATAACAAGGCTATCGGAGTAGGAGTTACACTTTTGCACATCTGGGCTTGGGAGCACATTATAGTGCTTCGCCCACAAGTCACACCGGTCGAAATGGAGCTAGATGACCCAACTGTTTGGTAGTACAGAGGGAACTTGAGTTTCACACATATAGGAGCAATCGGTATCCCTCACTGGAGGAGGGTTATAGATGAGATGATAGTTTTTACCTTGAGGCCTTGGCTTGGTATGCCCACTTGGTACGACGACGTACAAAAACTCTTCTTCGCTAGACAGGATAGAGTGATGTAGGGTAGGGAGCATACCATGATCGAGTGTTATTTGCCAGATCGGGTGGCTAGGTAGTTCAGGGATACTCAGGACAAGCCTGATGACTAGTTTGTGGCCATATTTGCTCGTACTATGAGGGATACTACATGGGGTCAAATGATCCCTCCAAATGAGGCAGTGGACTCCTTTAGGTAGTTGGTGGCCAAGCCATGGCCATATGATCAAGGACAGGCGGACCCAGGGAACACACAGGCATATCATGATTGGTTTTGCCCCCATTAGATTGACAATGCTAGGGAAGCTTTACCACAACGGAAACCTTGAGGCTGGTCAACAAGGCTAAGGCAGGGGTGAGGAGGCAGAGGAGATAGAGATAGGGATGGAGATAGGGGCAGAGAAGTAGGTGGACCACCTCCTTACCAACGAGGCCATAGGGATCAGGAGCATGGTCACCACTAGAGGGATGGAGATCAAAGAGATGCCCTGAGGGACCCATAACAGCCTCTAAGGGACCATCAACAACAACCACCACCACTGTCACCCTAGCATGACCAGAGGGATGCACTCATTCAACAACTACAGGCACAAGTTGCCACTTTGACAGCCGAGAGAGATCAGGTGAGAGCATAGCGAGATCAAGCCATACAACAAAGACAGACCACCAAGCTGCAACTAGCACAGGATACTAGGAGATGCTAGCAGCTCAAGAGCACATAGGGTAGGATAGTCTCCACATGCATGTACTAGGACGCAATCAAAGAGGAAAAGTATTACAAAGTTCATTATCATTAGGTAGTGCCTCGAGTAGCCCGAGCACCAGATTTCTCACAACAAATAGGGCAGAGATAGGACCTGTTGGGTGAGGGGAGCAGCCACCAGGGTTAGCTCATTTTTTATCAGAGACACCATTCTTTTTGCGATCTACGGGCTCATTTTTTATAGCCCCATGGACGATTGTATACTTTGATTGATATACACATATTTGATCCTGATTCTTTGTACCATGACAGTTAAATTTTTGATGATATATGATATGAGGTGATTTGATCCGATATATGATGATGTGTCTATTATATTTATGCATGATGGATGGATGTTTTTACTTTTCTATATGCGATGATCTATATGTGATGTGATGACATGATGTGACTCTATTTTATGTGATGCAATGCAATGTATGTATGATACTATATTATGTGATGCAGTGATTATGCAGATGTTTATGGGTGGATGCATTTCTTTTTCAGTATCTTTCTATGTACTTTTTATGATGATGTATGGATGCAAATGTTATGATATGCAAATGATTTAAAATGCTTAGACTAACAGATCTATGTGGATGAGGATGGTATATGCTATGGTCATGAGATGTATGAGATGCTCTTTTTTCCTTTTCAGTACCTTTTGAAATATGTATGGGTGACATGATGATGCACATGATATGATGTGATGATGCAAATGGATTATATGATGTGATGATGCATATGTGATGTTTATATGATTATGTAATGGATGCAAATGTATGATTTATGGGATGCTTAGAATAACCAATCTATATTATACAATGATGAAATGCCATGCATGTGAGATGATCAATGTTTCCTATATGATATGATATGATATGCATTATGTTGACGGTTTGTGGATTCAAGATGGATGCATTAGCGATGATTTTGATTAACTGTCATGGTACCATGTTAGCATGAAAAGAAGACAGAAGAAATAAGATCCAACAAGCCACATGATGATGATGATTTACTTACTAGGAATTGGGACTTTAAAAGGTCCATTTACCTTATGTTTGATAACACACATAAGCATGATGCATCAAGGTATAAAGAACCAGGATGGAATTGTACCTAGTGTGATGGACTTTGACTCGAAAATCAGATAGGAGTACTCTTGTTCACACTTGACATATGAAACCTCATTCAAAATGCAGTTCAGATATTCCAAATATCTTAGACCCAAACATAGAAAGGAAATCCTTCTTATGTGGTCACAAGACACCTAAAACATCCTCCCTACACCCAAACAAAGCATGCATGACCAAGGTTATATTACAAGAATATCCAACAAGCACAGGAAATAAAAATATAATGATCGTTGTCCCATTCCTTTCTCTCTAAATCCTTTTTTTTGGACATCATCGAGAGGTCATCAAAATGAGCGCAATAATATAAGCCAAAAGACAAAGATAAAGTAAAAAAACAAGCTAATGTTCTTCAATACCGCTAGCCAAGACTAAACTATGGTTATGCCTGATGTTGATGCCCATTGTAGGAAGGATGCATCCTAGGACATGATGTTATCAAATAATTTTGGGATTAATTGGATGATAGGATATTAATACCAAGAGTTGACCAACTTGTTTACTTACTAACCTAGACTTGAGACCTTGATAATTGAGTTTTCACTTTTAACCTACTAGACTTGTTTCTGACTGTTTCACCAAAGGTTGAGAGTGACGATGATTTATTATGAGTGATGTTTATTTCGGGTGAAAGTGAGATGGGGATCGATGGATGTTTTCATTTAATATTTGGATATTTTTGAAATTTTTGAAATGTTTTAAGGCTGTTTTTGGTATTTTCAAGATGTTTTACAAATGTTTTGATTTTCAATTTTCCAATGTTTTGGGGTTTTTTGAGATTTTGACCAAGAGACTAACCTAAAGACCTATCCTGGGCTAATCAATAGATTAGCCTTACCTACATTGTACACGCAAATACCATGTAGTTTGACTGACATAGACTTGATTATTGATGAGATGTGAACAAATGGATTGCTAGTTTATTATGACAGACTCCTAAAGAACTTACCTAAGTGTCTCAGGGGATGATCAAAGATCAACCTTGCCTACGTTCAGAGCTCAAAGACCCGTAGTTCGATAAGATTACTCTATTTTTGACTTTTTTGACTAAATTTTTGACTTATTTTTGGATTTTGATATGTTTTGAATGTTTTTGGATTTTCTTGGTTTTTTGGATGTTTTTGGATTTTCTATTTTTAGGAAAGACTTCAAGAATGTACACGAATACGAACTGATGAGAACATTCCCCCAACATGATGCAATAGACTACTCCAATATAGGCAGGACAAACCGATCTTAAGAATGGGCTGAGTAGTACTAGGAGAGATCATGACACGAACACAA
Organism: Sequoia sempervirens; assembly: GCA_007258455.2. Taxonomy (NCBI): domain Eukaryota; kingdom Viridiplantae; phylum Streptophyta; class Pinopsida; order Cupressales; family Cupressaceae; genus Sequoia; species Sequoia sempervirens. The sequence goes on along the minus strand of VDFB02106205.1, from coordinate 13,352 downwards.
GACCAAGCTATGATGCAGATGTAGACAGATGATGGATGGAGATATGGAATGCGATGGATGATGGAAGCATAATAGATGGATGATGCCAAACAAGTCATGGAGATCCTGGTGGATGGAGAGTGCTTATTTACACAAGGCACCTATTTGCCAGGTTTTCACTTAGGTACTTGCCCAAAGCGCCACCAAAGTGGTTTTCAAGTTAGAGGATGATTTTTCTCTTTATTGTTTTTAATCCTTCTTCTAATTTTTTTATTTTTATTTTATTTTTATTTTTATTTTTTTGTTGTCACCAAGATTCCTATTTGCTAGGTTTTCATCAGGGTGACCATTTTTTAAGGACATTTTTAAATTTTTTTGTATTTTTTAGTTTTTTATCCTAAAAGATTAGGCATAAAACTTTTTGAGATGGGAGTTGTTCATGGGATCTTGCAAAGGTTCCCCTCCAAGAATTGACAACTGATATGCCCCTGACTTGTAGCTTGTTGTGATGACAAAGGGCCCCAACCAATTGGGTTCAAACTTTCCCTTGTTGTCTGGATTTGGAATGTTCTTCTGATTCTCCTTTAGCACATGCTCTCTGACTTGGAAGATTTAACTCTTGATCTTCTTTTTGTAGCTCCATTTGAGTCAGTTTTGATACACCTGTAAATGGTTTAAGGCATCCATATGCCACTCATCCAGTAGCTCCAGCTCATTCATTCATGATACCCGGTATTCTTCATATGTGATGAGATTCTACAATGATATTCTTAGGGATGGGAGCTCAATCTCAATGGGAAGTATGGCTTCTGATTTGTAGACTAGGGAGAATGGGGTGGCACCTGTTGGTGTGTGGATGCTTGTTCGGTAGGCCCATAGGGTGGGATTCAACTACAAATGCCAGTCACGACTGACGTCATTGACTATCTTCTTGAGGATTTTTAGGATGGTCTTATTTGTAGCCTCAGCTTGGCCATTTCCCTGGGGGTAATACGAAGTGGAAAAACAATGTTGGATTTTAAATTTCTGGCATAGGTCACGAACATCCTAATTTTTGAAAGGTGTCTCATTATCTGAGATAATGGATTGAGGGACACCATAGCAGAAAATTAGGTAATTCAGGATGAACTTGGATATCTACTTTCCTGTGATATATGTCATGGGGATGGCTTCCACCCACTTTGTGAAGTGCTCAGTGGTGGTGATGATGAACTTATGTCCATTGGATGAGGTGGGGGTAATTTTTCCAACGAGATCGAGCCCAAATTGTGAAAAGGGCCAAGGTGTGACAATCAGGTGGAGCTCTTGAGCTGGTGCATGGATGAGGTCCCCATGCTGCTAACATTGTAGACATCTTCAAACGTAGTCATGTGCTTCCCTTTCCATTGTAGGCCAATAGTACCCTATCCTTAGCAGTTTCTTAGCTAAGCTCATACCACTTGAATGTGAACCACAAATGTTGTTATGTACCTTAGTTAAGGAGGTCAATGCCTCCTCAATGTTTAAGTAACGTAACAGGGTTCCTTCAATGCTTCTATAGTATAGGGTATCTCCTAGGATGACAAAACAGGATGATTTTTTGACAAAGGCTCTTTTGAGGTTTGGGGTTATGTCAGCAGGGAGGACTCCTATTCTCAGGTAAGTGTATATATCATGGTACTAGGGATCACCAGGACCAACGATTTCGCACACAAATTCAAACTTTGGTACCTTGAATGTTGGTACAAAAAGCTGCTCTACAAAGAATTCTTTCCTTGGGATGTTGTGTGGGACATCTAGGAGTGATCCAATTGTATCCATTGCATCTATTGCTCTGTTGTTTTATCTTGGTAGCTGCTCAAATGTGATATCAATGAAGAACTCCTTAAGACTTTCCACCATTTTCTTATAGGGAGTCAACTTGTCATCCTTTGTTTAATACTCATTGTTTACCTAGTTGATTATGAGTTGTGAGTCTCCATATACCTTGAGTGCCATTATCTGCCACTGCACTATAATTCTGATCCCTATGACAAGAGCCTCATATTTTGTAATGTTATTTGTGAAAGGGAATGATAACTTGTATGGTTTTGGTATACAGTCCCCTTGTGGGGTGATGAAGAAGATCCCCACTCCTAACCCATGTTGTGTATAGGATCCATCAAAGTAAATTTTCTAGTGATCTGCTACACTTAGGTTGAAGATTGATTCGTTAGGGAATTCTGATACAAGTGGGTTTTCTGAGTATATCGGTGCCTCTGCTAGTTGGTTTGCAATTGCTTGTCCTTTGATGGCCTTATGTTCCACATACTCAATGTCATGTTCTATGAGGATCATAACCCATTATTCATCTTCCCTGTAAGCATTGCTTTAGAAAGCAGGTACTTGAGCGGGTCTATCTTTGCAATGAGCTTTATTTGATGTGCTAGCATGTAATGTTTGAATTTTTGTGCGGTGAATACGACTACTAGAAAATATTTCTTAATGGATATGTAATTTAGCTCATGTCCCACCATATTTTTTCTGATATAATAGATATCTCTTTCTTTCCAATTTTCATCATGTTGCGCTAAGAGAGCGTTGAGAGCTACTGTTGTTGCTTATATATATAAGATCAAGGGTTTTCCTAGAATTGGCGGCATGAGAACTGGTGGTGTGAGTAAGTACTCCTTGATCTTGTTGAAGGCCTGATCACATTTCTTGTCCCATTTGTATGCTACCCCCTTGTGGAGTAGATGAGAGTATGGGATGGGCTTCTCTGCTAGTTGTGCTATAAATCAACATATGGACTGGAGTCTTCCTTCTAGGCCTCTTAGCTACTTCAATTTTTTTGGTGCCTCCATTTCGAGGGTTGCTTTGACTTTGGTGGGGTCTACCTCAATTTCTCTCATGGATATAATGTACCCTAGGAGATTTCCTAATTGTACCCCAATGACACTTTTTTGGATTTAGTCAGACCTTGTACTTCTCTAGCCTGTCAAAGATGGAGCTTAGAGCTGAAATGTGATCCCATCGTTTCTTTAACTTGGCCAATATGTCATCCACATAATCTTCCAAAATTTTGTGAATCATTTCATGAAAGATTAGTGTCATGGCCCTCTGATAGGTAGCTCCCACATTCTTCAACCCGAATGACATCATATTCCAGCAATATGTCCCCCATGGACAAGTGAAAGTTGTCTTGTGCTAGTCGTCCTTTGCTATCATGATCTAGTTGTAACCTGAGAATCCATCCATCAATGATAACATCTCATGTCATGTCATCATATCCACAATCATATCAATGTTTGGAAGAGGGAAGTCATCCTTGGGACAGGATTTGTTTAGATCTCTGAAATCTGTGCAGATGCAGATGCCCCTAGTGGGCTTTGAAAAAGGTACAATATTTGAGACCCACTATGGATAATGAATGGGTCGTATGAATCTGATATCTAGGAGCTTTTGTAATTCCATTTTGACCAAAAACACTATTTGGGGATGCATTTTCCTTAGCTTTTGTCTTACTGGCTTTGCTCCGAGATATACAGCTAGGTGGTGGACCACAACTTCTGGATCAAGGCCCGACATGTCGGTGTAGGTCCAAGAATTTTTTTTCTTTCTTTCTTTTAGGAATGCAGCCAAGAGTTCTTTCTCTTCTATTGGAAGTGATTCTGCATAGAAGGTGATATGCGGTATTTCCTATGTTCCTAGGTTGACTAGATTGCACTTTTCTGCTAAGATTGTTGACTTATCCTGATTAATAACGTTGAGAGGAAGATTGAATCCCATCCTCTGGTTCCTTAAAGAGGTTTTCACCATTGGATGCATCCTTTTTTTTATTGTTTTCAGGTTAGATAGTTCCACAGTGTGGTTTTCACTCAAAGACCTAGAGATTATTCTCATATTTTCACTTTTGTGGCTGAAGGATTCAATCATTTCTCGTAATAGGCATGTGTGTCTAGTATGATGTCAAATCCAGCTTTGTGATCTTTGTATGGTATCATATCCCGCAATCCCATGAATTCTGAGAGTGCCTCATCATTTTCAAATGTTTCCAAAACTGGTGGTCCCCGTTGGTTGTAATCGATGAGTTGGGGATAGACTAAGTTTATTTCATGAGTTTGATGGTCTGACTCAAAAGATAGTGTGTTAATCATGAGTAGGGAGGAATCTTCGAAAAGCATAGGCAAGTCAGTTATGGGATCCTCATCACTACTACACACATCACTTATGTCAAAGGTAAATTTATCTATGACTCGACCTATGGATACTGGTAATTGAAGGGTGACCGCTGATAGCTGAGGGGGAGTTTTGACCTTTCTAACTAAGGCACCTTTTCCAAGTATGGTCACTTCAGAGGGGTACATCCGAGGCCAAGATTTCTCATACGCTTCTCCGGAATGAGAGGTACTAGAGGCCCATTGTCATTTTGTCCAAGTTTCTTATTTCTGTTATAGCTCATACCAAGCATCATTTGTAATCCTTTACTGCACTCATCCATGGGAAGATCAGGCACAAGCCTTTCATCTTGGTACAACAAGCTTGATATGTCTTTTTCATCTACCATTTCCTAACTTAGATCCCCCCAACATCTGAATCTAGAAGGGTTTGCTCTGAAGGTTTGGGATGATGTTTCAGCTGGTTGGGGTTGCCCATGAGTCCTAGATAATTGAGGTAACTCTCCTATGATGAAGGAACTTTTCTTCATTTTATAATCCCCACACCCATTGTCTTGGATGATGACTTTGATTTTGGATATATCAGGAATGGCGGGTGACTTTTTCTTAGAAGTGGAGGCTAAGGTAAGTGGGTCTACATACAGAGTTGTGGGGCCTTCATCGTTCTTTAGGACTTGGGGGATTTTATAGTAGTTTGCTTCCAAATTCTTGCAATAAGCAAAGGGTTTAGGATCACCATAGACCATGACCTCTTGATTTTGATATGGGAATTTGACACACTGATGGAAGGTTGATGTGACATCTTGCATCCCATGGATCCATGGATGCCCTAGGAGGATGTTATAAGGTAAATCAAGGTAAAGAACCTAGCATGTGGTTTCCATAATGGTTGGACCTACTTGAATAGGGAGTTGAATAGTTCCTTGAGACACTCTTTCCTGATTATCATATGCTCTGATTGTGATGCCCTTACCCTTTTCAATGGAATCCTTTGAGAATCCTAGATTCTTTATTAGTTTGTGCGAACAAATATTTAGACCTGCACCCCCATCTACCAAGACCCTTTTGACTTTGTTTTTATGAACCAAGACTTCAGGATGGAGCACACGATTATGAGATGGTTGGGTGGGAAAGTCCTGATCAAAAAATGTTAGAAGACTTGGGGTGGTGATGTGTCCAACCATAGCTTGGAACTGGTCAACATCAAGATCCGAGGAGACGATGGATGAAGCCAATGCTTCCTCTAAGATTTTTCTATGTGCGGGTGATATCTTCAGCAACTCCATGATGGAGATCTGAGCAGGGGTTCTTTTCAACTGGTCCAAGACATTGTAGCCATTAGGAATGAATCTCGGATTAGAGGTTGATGCTCTAGGTGGCTATGACGACCTAACAATGGTAACTTTGTCACCACATGTGGTGACTCCACAATCAGCTAAATTAGCTCCCTTGATGTTAACAATAGTGACCCATTCATCTATGGATGAAACAACATGATCATACACATGGTTCACATTGGCATACTTGGTATTTCCATGATTGTTCCCTTTCTTATGATTCGACATTGGATTCGTGTATATTTGAAGGTCTTGATTTCTAGCTAGTTGTTCAACGTTTATGACCTTGTCATCGATGAGGTCTTGGATCATATTTTCTAGCCTCATGCAACTGGCTATTGTGTGCCCCTTGATTTTATGAAAATCACAAAGGTGGTTCTCATTGTGCCATGGTGGTTTCACTTGGGGCTCTTGATAATTCTCATAAGTGGGAATTTTGATGAGATTTTTGTTTACCAGTTTCTTCATGACCGATTCAATTCGTTCCCCAAGGGCTATGTACTTTGCTTGGGGGGATATTTGTTCCATGGAGATGGTCCCCCTTGATTATTCAGGTTGTTGACTTGATTATTGGGTGGTTGTTGTGATACCGCATTGGTTTGAGTGTTGTTTTGATTGTTTCCTTGTGGTTGTTGGTATGATTGCGTGTTTTGTTTTGGAGCATTGATGATGACCTTGGCATCCACCACACCATCATTAGTGATGTTCCTATTTTTTGCCCACGTGTGAGGTTTCTCGTTATAGCTGGTGGATGGGTGGTTGTCTTGATGTTCTAGATATGTGGGTGTCCCCCCTTGTGCAATAAGGGCTCATTCGATATTGAGCACCTTGGGGATCAACTAGTCATACATGGTGATACATTGTGTCTTAAGATGGAATGGCAAGGTTTTCTTAAGATTGGTAATGATGGTGCAAATTTTTTGTTCCTCTGGCATGGTCCATTTTCTCCTATTGGCCTTGGATCACCATCGTTTCAAGAAGGAAGTGAATGATTCCCCCTTAGCCTGTTTGAGCACAGGTAGTTCCTCTAGACTAATACCCATGCCAATGTTGAATACATAGTTCTTTATGAATGTGTCTATGATTTCTTGGAACTTTTTGATTCCAGGAGGAAGATGAGAGAACCATTGCATGGCAAGACCAACCAAACTTCAAGGGAATAACTGCATCAGATATGTATCGTCATATGTGACCTCCATGCAATGTACCTGGAACTCCCTTATGTGATCTTTAGGGTTACCAAGCCCACGATATTTGTCGAATTTAGGGATTTCAAAGCCCTTTGGGAATGGTACCATTGCAAGGCTTCTGTTGAATGGATAGGGACACAAGTTGCTTGGTGTTTTTGTTGTTTTCCGTAATTGGAGATTGAGCACTGACTACGAGAGTAATTTGATTTTTGTTGTCATGTTGTCTTGTAGATCAAGAGGTGGAGTGAATGTGTTTTGAAGTGGTTGAGGTCTTTGAGTGATGGGTGAAGTGTTGGGTACGTTGGTTGGAGTTTGTTACAAGCTCTAATGTGTGATCAAGTCTTGCTAATATGCCTACATTTTTTGTTGCACCAACAACACTTGTTGTTCTTGTTGTTGTTGTGCCAACAATGCTTGTTGTTGGAATAGTAATTGGGTTGCTTCTTGTTGTGCTTGGTACTGTTGCAGGGCTTGCTAATATTCTTGTTTTTGATTTGCTTGCAGTTGTGCCTAGTATTGAGCTTGCACTTGCATTTCCTGAGCTTGATATTGGGCTTGAGCTTGAGCCTGTGCTTGTTGGGTTGCTTGTGCAACCTGGGAAGGCTATGCAGCTTGTGCAGCTTGAGCTACTTGCACTGCTTGGGCAGCTTCGGCATCTTTCTATTGTTGCAACAAAGATTGAGCTTGGGCAACCTGTTGTGCTTGTTGTGCGGCTTGAGCTACTTGAACATCCTGCGCTTGTTGAGCAACTTGTGTGTTTTGTGCTTGTTGCGCTTGGAACTGTTGAAGTGCCTTTTGATATGCTTGTTGAGCTACTTGCAACATGAATATTGGTTGGTCACATTTGGTCTTGGTGGTGGTGGTGGTGGTAGATTCATAATGGTGTTTGTTGTTGTGATGAGAGGTGTCATTGTATTGATGATAGGGATTTGTGTAGTGGATAGTGCGATTGACATGCTCGGTCCTTGAGATATCGTGTTTATGGATGGTGCAGTGATTGCTTGTGTTGCTTGGATGGTTGCCACCTATTGTGATATCAATGGCAAGATCAGAGGATTTGGTATGATGTTTTGATTTATGATCGGGGGGTTGCTTTGATTTTGTTGATTGATGGTTGGTAAAGGGGGAAGCCCTAAACCAAGGAGTGGTGTGGATGTTAATGGAAAAGGTGGAAGTGGTGGAAAAATGGGTGGTGTGTTCCCTTGAGAAAATGATGATGATGAAGGTTCAAAGATTCCCCCTTGTCCAAATATCCCACCTTCTCCTTGCAAAGTCATAGGGAGAGAGGTTTGTGTGTTGAGAGGATATGTCACTGTTGTGTGAAAAGAGGATGGGTGATTGGGGTCATGAAAGGTGAGAGGAACGTATGGGCGTAACAAATTTTGAGGAACAGATTGACCCAAGATGGTGTTTGCATGAAAATCTTGGTTGTTAACAAGGGGATGTGTTTTAAGTGCGTGAAGCAATGAACTCCCCTTGTTGACAATTGGTGGGGTTGGAGCAATGGATGATGTGATTTGGGGGATGGTTTGAGTGATGCTTTGAAATAGAGGTGTGGATGAGATTGGAGGCATAATCCCAAGAGGTTTCTCCACAATAGTGCTCACATCATAGTCAGAAGGGAGTTTAGCCCCTTCTTTTTCTAATTCTAGCATGTATTGTGAGGGATTGAGCTTCATCATGGTATTGACAATTCTGCAAGTTTCAGGATTTTGGACCATTTCAATAATTTCATCTTGTGTCATCCCTAAGACATTGTTGGTGATTTCTTCTACTTGACCTTCCTCTTGAGAATATTGTGGAAGTGGAGGAAGATTGTGCATGGGATTGCTAGATCCAATGGGATTGATTTCGGGAGTGGTTTGACTCAAGTCACTCGAAGTTGATGTTTCTTTGTTTGTTTCCATGTTCTTCTTGCGTTGAGATCTAGTTTGAACCATAAAATAGGGATCAAATTTCAAGAATGTAAGAGATGAACCTCTAACTCTTTGGATTGATCTAAACTTTAGGTACAAAAAATAAATTCTAAGATATTGAGGATCAAAGGATGATGATGGTGATAATGAAATATGGATGATTTGAAACTCTTAGGGAACCTTGAAGAGGATGCTTAACTTTAGGACTTTGGGGTTGATGTTTGATTTGATTTGATTTTGATTTTGATTGGGTTTGGTTTGGATAATGAACTCATAAACTCTAAGAGGTTGGATGTTGTCCTAGAGTAAACTTGTCCACAAGATGATAATTTGACTAAGTGTGCAAAGAAGGATTCATCTACACACACCTAGTCAAACAAAATGATTTAGATTTGTTTTGTTTTTTTTATTTCAAGAGGATTTGCCCAAAGTTTAGCATGAAGGATTTTTTGAATATTTCCAAGAGTTTTTTGTGAGAAGGAATTTGATTTTGATTTTGGATGATGGATGAGAGTTTTTATTTTTATCCTAAGGGACTTAGAGAGACTTTTGTTTACTAGACCTAGGTGTTGAAGAACAGTTATTACTTCCTATGTGAGATACTCAAACCTTTGAAAGAGACTTGGATTTTGACAATAGTAAAATGAATACAAATTTGGATTGTTACTTGATGCACGCTTGTAAAAGTTGAAGGTTAATCTTTCTCTAAATTCAAAAAGCATGGACAAACGTTTCTTGCAAGCTTTTTGACTAAGACCTTTGGTCTTTGGTTTTCATATTTTGATCTTTTGGGAAATCATTTGGAAGAGCACATGTATGGGGTCCAATTGTTTCTTATCTTTTCTTAATGAGTTCTTTTTACCACAAACACTCTCTTTTTTTCAAACTAAATGTCTAATGTCCTAATTTCTTCTCATCCCACAAAGTCAATTATGTGGAAATCAAGGAATTTAATGAAAATTTTTCCTATTGTTGACTTTAGTGAGAGAAAATTGTGATGTAAATTCAAATGCTTAGAAGCCTCTAAGGATAGAATCCCTAGGAAAGCAATAACACTTGAATTTTGTCAAAGGTATTTGCTTCCTTTAAAGGGTTTGACATTTGATGATCATGTTGAATGATTGTTTTCCAATGTTTAAGATCCAAACAAAGTGTTTTGATTCCAAGAAAATGCACAACCCTATGGATAGTCAAGAGACAATATTTGTTGAATCCCCACTTGGATAAATCTAGTTGCGCTTATTCTTGGCGAATGATTAAAAGCTTGACCAAACTGGCTCCCCTCCACGACACTCATTTCTATGGGTTAGCCAAGCTTTAGTACCCATGAAACTCCCATGGCATACTTCTCATCTCTACCAAGAACAACAAGAATATGGGGGACTTCAAAATGACCATTCTTGCACCAACAAATAGATAAGGATTTGGACTTCTAAACAAAAGGTTCTAGTATAGGCATTATGTTCATGGGGGATCATCCATACGAAAAGAGACCATTGGTGCCCTTCTTGTCGAAACAATCCTCATGATACTTGAAATTTCCTCAAGTACCCACACTTATATACCAGGTGGAAGTTGCTTAGCTTTAGCATGTTCCCGATTGGGTCATTCCCTGGGGTGATTAATTTTTCTTTCCCACCAAATAGGCCCTCTAAGGGTAAACAAAAGTGAGAAATCACATCCATAGTTTGATCAATCTTTGTTTGCCTGAACAAAGAGAGAACACATGTGATATACCTAACTCACACTAGAAAGCTTTCTTCAATTTTAAGGATCCAAATTGAAGTGTGGAGGCAATTACTTACACAACTTAATGTCACCAAAAGACTTTTGATTCTCAAGATCGTTGTGAGGCACGAGAGAAGCGCATACATCTTTTAGGTGATATTACTTTGTATAAGAAATTACAAAACACAAAAGAACACGTTCATTTTAACTTCAAAGTAGAAAATGAATTCTTTTTAAGCACCAACTTTGAAGTGTGAGATTTGTTTGTTCAATTGTTAAGTCCAAAACAAAGTTCCTAAGATTCTTTTTTTAACCCCTTTGTTTTGTTCTTTTTAGAGCCCAAATGAAATTTATTGAGTCCTAAAGCTTGAAAGATAGAAAATCCTTAGACTAGAATTATAATATCTTCCAAAGTGTTTAAAAACACTTGATACAATAGAAAGAAGATGTCATAAAGGAAACTCCTCCTTGATTTATCCCTTCCTTCTTGACCACTTCAACCTACAAAACTGATTAGTTCACAGAAAACTAGAGACAACAAATAGGTTAAAAGGTTAAAAATGATCAAAAACAAAAAGCACATGTCAAAATAGCCTAAAAGTTGACGTTTACTCAAACTCAACGGTGCAATCCACAAATGTGACATAGTTTGATGGAGTCAGTGGCATTGTATGGTGACACTGTGGCTAATAACATCAGACTGTGGAGAAACCAGTGAACGCATATGTGTCGTTGTTTCAACCAGCGATGCACTTTGGAATTTTAATTGACCAATGACAGGAAAATGGCAGAGTATCGCAGTTTGGAATTCAAATTTAATGGCGGGAAGAACCCAACGTCATAGTTTAAAGTTTTTCAGCGTCACTATATAGCACTGTTGGACTAATAGTGGTGTAGTTTCTTTGTCAACGATGCACTTTCTTGTAGACACACAACATTCCAAAAAAAATGTGGAATTTCTCAAAAAACGTGTTAATTTCTTCAAATTTTTCCCTCCTTCTAGTGCCAAAATGTGAATGGTGATCCTAGACTTGCACAAGCATGAAGAAAAAACACACAATTAGTCCCATATGCAAGTTAGAAACAACATTCCCCATGAAATTAATTTGAAACATAAAAACAAGAAATAATATGAAGAACACAATGAAAAAGCTATTAAATCCTATTTAAATGATCAAACTCTCAATCCCATGGGGGAATTGGTGCCATTTTGATGTGGAAAATGGCCCTTTCCCAATTCCTTGCAAGCTTGAATGATGATTGATGAAGATTTGATGCTCCTTGGTGAAATTCCTGCATAACCTAGCTATGAAACTTGAAGAAAACCATGAAAGTGGATGAACAATGGATGAGAAAATTTAAAATCTCAAGACAATGACCTTGCATAAAGTTGTGGATCCAAAATCCAAATAAGAGCTTCTTATTTATAGATGAGAATGATGGAGGATGAGGGAAAATGGATGAATGTGGGATAAAAGACCAACCAATAGCATAAAGCCACTTGTCAACATGTGAGTGGACAAAGGTGGAGCACATTTTGGTCATTGTGCAATTAAATGCAATTAGGTGGAATTTCAAAATTGATGAAATGACAAGTTGGAGGGAGAAGAAAATGAAGTTAATGCCACTTGGCTCAAGGAAAAGGACATGTAAGAAACTTAAATGCCTTGTTGGATGTACAAACCCTTTTGGAGGGATTTTTCAAACTTGGAGAATATTCCCTTTTTCATGCCTTTTTGAAAGTAAATAGAGATTTAATAAACCAATTAAAATGATTTTCATGAGCAAGTTGCAAAAAGCTAGAGGATTTGAGTATTAAGATTAAATTAATCAGGATTTGATTAATTAAGAGGGAGATTAGCTGATTTGACAATTTTGAGCTTAGAATTTTGGATCAAAATGAGAGGAAAATGATTTTAGATTTAATTAAATAAAGTTTGATTTATTTAATTAAAAGGGATGATGTTAGATTAAATAAAATAAAGATTAATTTATTTAATTTAATAGAAAGACTTTAGAGCTTAATTAAATAAAGTGAATTATTTAATTAAGAGAGAGACTATAAGATTAATTAAATAAAATGATTTGTTTAATTAATAGGAGATGATGACTTAATTAAAGATAAAATTGATTTATTTAATTAAGAGATGAAATGTGATGAATTTAATCAAATAAAGATTATTTGATAAAATGGTTAGCAAAGGAGATGATTCAAAATGAACTGGTGTTAGTAAAATTAGGATCAAGTGTATAGGATCAATCAGTACATTTTTCGTGTCTACACGTTGATGCACACCTTTTTTTAGTTTCTTGTGCATTTCTACATTCCTTACACATTCTTGTGCCCAATCTTACTTGGTCTATTTATTCTCTTAGAATTAAGGGAGGACTATGACAGTGTTATGCTAATGCTTCTTTCAATGTATTGGAGGAATCTTCTTTTTGGGAGGCCTCATGAAACTTCTATCTTGATCTCTCATACGGGGGATTATTTTAGTGGATCATATTTTGAGATTCTAGTACTCCTAATCATAGTGCTATTTATATTTTCAACTTCATAGAGTTTGATTGACTTTGTGTATTCATGGTTTAGTACGGCTTCTATGTTCACTCATGTAGTGTTTTGTCTCTCTTATCTTGATCTACATTTCATGGATATTTGTTGATTCCAACAGACACCAATTCATCATCAATAGAGTTTATAGCTTCTACATACTTTAGGATTTCATCATAATGCTCCTATCATCATGTGATATCTTTTTCAGAAGGTCTTAAATCCTTCTCTTCCTCTTTTTGGAGAGGAGTTTTGTTCCCACTAGATTTTCTCCTTTACTCCACTTTGTGAGAAACTTTGTACATGGGTACCTAAAATGGCCTCGTAGTTAGGACCCATTTCTATCTATTTTCACTTTTGTGATCTCCCCAAGTATCATTGAAGGGGGGGTGTTAGAGTGAATAATTTATCTATTCACCATACTTAAGTGTACTTAGGTTGATGAGGTTAGTCAACATCTTGTCTAACTAAATGTATAACATTTTAGACCTCTAGAAGTTATCAAGTTATTT